>CANXYC010620742.1:0-28020 GCA_948193065.1 Aleurites moluccanus | reverse complement strand
ATTAATATATATATATTTTATTTTATTTTATTTATTTTTTTTATTTTTTTTATAAAATATATATATATATATATATATATATATATATATATATATATATATATATATATATATATATATATATATACTGATCAGTTCGATTATTTTAAATATTTTTTAAAAAAATTGAATCGAATTAAATATATTAAATTTTTTAAAAAATAAACCTAACTGAATATAAATTTGAATCAAATGAACCTAACTAAATTTTAATTTGATTTGATTTTAGCTTGCCTTGGTTTTTCACCCTAAATCTATTATATGATATAAATATGACAAACGAATGAACAATGTAATTAAAATTGATTTTGAATTCATAAATTACTATTTTACCCTTTTTTTTACCAAATGCCTTGCCAAAATCACGCGGTTTAAGTTGTAATTTTCTACTGGCCGATTGTGAGATTACTTAATTATCCTGATTTTTACTGAGTTCCGGAACAAAACCACGTCGTCCTAGTTATACATATATATATATATATATATATATATATATACATAAGGTGGTCAAATGCATAATTTATTAGTAGTTGCACTTTAGTGTTTTAACTCAAATGCATAATTCATTAATAGTTGGATTTTAAAGTTTTTGTAGGAACTCTTAAGTCATATTTGGTAGGCTGTAATTAAGTTTGTAACGAAGGAGAAAAATTTTTAAACGCATTTTTATGGATATTATGGGTGTGTGTGATTGTTCAATTATCAAATTGAAATTTTATCAAATTTAAATTTTGTTAATTGAGATTTTCATAAGTTATGAAATTAAGTACATATGAAATTGAAAAATAGATGAATAAATAAGTGTTTAACTGTTAGATGAATGTTTAGATAAAATAGCTTATAATTTATAAAATTATTAATGAGTATATGTGATTATAATTAAAATTTATTAAAAGAAATATATTTGAGAACTATTTATTTTTAATAAAAATTAACTAAAATTATTTATTTTTTAAATAGTAAAAAATTTTATTGATTAAAAATTAACATTATTTTAATACAAATTTTAAATTATTTAAATATAAAAAATTAATTCCTTATAAACTAACTTATACATAAAAAATTATTTAAAAAAATAAATTTTTTATCATAAACAGTATAAGATTAATTTTTGTTTGTATTTTATGACTGATGCTAGGCCAAGGATATTTGATCAGTGAAAATTCAAACACGAAACTTTCTACAATGAATTATTCTCATTAAAAATATGAGACCTCTCATTATCGAACACATGCCTTATTATACTTTAATCCCTTAAAATTTTGTACGTTTTTATTGAATTTAATTTAGAGGTTAAAAGTGCCAATTTTTTGACAATAGTGACTTACCTTTGGAAAACTAATTTTCTTGTCAAACAAGTTGGTTCAACAATAAGAAAGGGCTTATTATAGCACTTCAAAAATTAAGAGTTTAGGTCTTATTTAAGATAATTTGAAATTAGTGACATTTTTATTTATTTATTTTATCGCGTGCATGAAGGGATCCTCGTTTTTTACCCACAATTAGTTTACAATTTGTAGAATATTTCTTGCTTAGAGAAATAAATACCGTCTCCTATTATTTTATGCACCGAAAATTGAAAACTTAATACTTTTATGGTGTTATTATCTAGTGCCAAATTTTCAACATGTCAATTTACGATGCTATTATCTAGTGCCAAAATTTCAACACATCAATATAAGGTGCTGACTATAAAAGCTTAAAATATGTTATATTTAAAACAAAAGGTAATAAGAATCTTTGGTCTTAACATGGGATAAAGACATGGTAAATGATTTTTTTTTTTTTTAATTTGGTCATTAAAATTAATTATTAAAATTTAATTTGATGCAGGCGAATAATTAAATTTTTTTTTTTTTTTAATTAGAGGTCACCTGAGAGATTTAGAGAAAAATCCATCAGAATATTGGTGATGTGGCATGATACATCATCTTTTTCATCTGACTCAGCATGCCATGTCATGCCATATTAGATGGCATAAGTGACGTGAATCCGGCTGATAAACATAAGATAATAAGTTCATACACAAGTGGACTAGTGTTGAACCCACATACACAAAACCAATTGACTTATACTAAGTTCAATACTCACTCACTTATAAATTTTTTATAAATTTTCTCTTCCATGTGGGATACTTTTCCCAATATACGCTTCAAGTGCAACGGGCTTTAACTCGTGGTCTAATATAAACAAGCTAGTTGATACTTGCTCCCAAATGGATCGGTTGACATCTCTTTTTTAGCTTCGATTCAGACTGACATCATTATCAGTCTAACAATGGGGCTTGAATATGGGTCCCAAAATCTAGCCCGTTTATGCATGAATCTCTGATACGATATTAAAGTTTATGAGCCCGTACATAAGTGAGTTTATAAGTAGGTTAGTGTTGAAACCCACTTACACAAAACCAATTGGCTATGAAGATTTGATTGAATTTCTTTATTGTTTTGTTACTATAGAGATGTATATATATCTATAAAAGTAAAATATATCCTAAACAATTTTTAGGATAATTGATAATTGCATGTGATAAATATAAGATAATGACAACTATTTACAAAAGTTAATATGAACATAAACTCTTTGGCTTAACATCCCCCCTCAAGTTGATGGTGGATAATCAAGTAACTGAAGCTTGTTCCTCTGTTTTTCAAATAACAAATGACCCAATGGCTTTGTCAAAATATCAGCTACCTAATCGACACTAGTGATGAACTTAACTTGCAGTTTCTTTCAAGAAATTAACTCACGAATAAAATGATAATCTAACTTAATATGTTTAGTATGTACATGAAAGATTGGATTTGAAGTTAAGTAAACTGCTCCTATATTATCACACGATAGAGTACATGATTACTTTAGGGCGAAGCCAAGCTCAGTTGGTAAAGAATTAATCCAAACATACTCAGCAGCAGCATTAGCTACAGCCATGTACTCACTTTCAGTTGATGACCGTGCTATAGTATGTTGCTTCTTTGTTATCCATGAAATCAAATTATTTCCTAAGTAGATATCATATCTGCAAAATATTGAAGGTGAAAATTAGAATTCTTTGAAAGAAAAAGACCCATATGCATTGTGTGTTTGAGATAGTGAAGTAATCTCTTTGCAACTTTCCAGTGATCCTCATTAGGGCAGTGCATAAACTAACAAAGTTTATTTATAGAAAATGAAATATCCAGCCTAGTTAGTGCGATGTATTAAAGTGCACCGTCTACTCTCAGAATGGGCCAAAGCTAGAGCAAATTCTTTTGCTAAAGGCGGACTAACAACCATAGGTATTGCACATGGATTACAATCTTTCATACCTTCTTTATTCAATAAATATGAAATGTATTTTCCTTAACTTAAAAGTAAATCATTATGCATTCATTTAATCTCAGTCCCTAGGAAATAATGTAATGATCCTAGGTCTCACACTGGAAATCAATCATTTTTTAAGTGCAGTAACAAACCAATTATTTTGTTGTTCATCCAAACCTGTCACCAAAATATCATCAACATAAACTAATACAAATAACTGTGAGTTAGCTGTATTTAGAATCAACAAAGAAGTATAAGCTTTTGTGACCGAAAACTATTTTGAGCAAAAAAAGTAGCCAAGCAATGAAATCAGGCTCTAGGTGTCTGTTTGAGGCAATATAATTATTTATGTAATTTACACATATAATCAGGCTGACTCTTGTCTATGAAACCATTTGGCTATTCTATAAAAATTTCTTCTTCAAGAAACACATGTAAAAATGCATTAGATATATCCAATTGTCTATAATGCCACCCATTTATAATTGTCAAAGAAAGAACCGTTCTGATAGTTGCATGTTTAACAATAAGACTAAAGGTCTTATTATAGTCCACAACACTTTCTTGTTTATATCCTTTGGTAACAAGACATGCCTTATAACGATCAATTTCTCCATTTGGTTTTCTCTTAATACGATATACCCACTTATTACCAATTATATTTTTGTTCAAAGGTCAGGGATCAAGACTTCATATATTATTGATTAGGAGTGCATTTACTTCATTTGACATTGCTTTATTCCATAAAGCAAATGATTTTGCTTGTGTAAATGTGTTTGGTTCAATCTCAAGGTAATTGGGCTTTGATGTTTTAGTAGCAAGAAGGATTCTACGTTTGTGCATGGTTGAGGGACAAAAAATCATAGGGTGGGTTATCTTGGGTTGTTGTACTTTAGAAAAGTCTAGTACAGATTCTGTAAGATGGGTACTGGTTGGACATGAATTCAAGTCAACTACTAGATTAAGACTAGGTAAAAATGATGGTAGAGTGGAAGGGGTTGGTATTTTAGGTAAGATAAGAACATAAGAGGTATTTGAAGTTAATAGAGAGCTATTATTTGGGTATAAATAAAACAATGATAAAGAATTATCATTTTGAACAAATAAGGAAGAGGACGAGTTATGTGGGGATAATGATGATGGAGAGCTAATGTTTAGGAATGAGGGAGAAGACGGTATTGGATAAGACCAAAAGCTGGAAGATAGATTTGCAAGAGAGTGAGATTAGGATTAGGATTAGTACTCGAGCTTTTGGAAGAGTCCTAATGAGATGGGATCAGTCCTTGAAGTTCTAGCCAAGGAGAAACAACTTGCTTTTTAGACTCTCCCTTAGATAAAAGACGATAATTTTTAAAAGGGTATTTATACTCGTCAAATTTGACATGCTTAACAAGATAAACTCTACCTGATGCAATATCTAAACACCTATATGTTGATTGATTTGGAGATGACCTAAGATAAACACAAGAACTTGTTCTATAAGAAAATTTGTATCTATTATATGGCCTAAATAATGGAAAAACCAACAACCAAATGTTTTCATATCTAAATATTTTGGATCTTTGTAGTATAAATGTGAAATAGGGGACCAATTTTTTTGTAACATGAGATTGAAGTTGATTAATATGAGAGATAGATGTTTCAAAAGCATAATTTCAAAAGTTTAATGGAACATTACTGTGTGTCATAAGTGTTAAGCCAGTATCAACAACATGTCTGATTTTTCTTTCGAAAATTCCATTTTGTTCATGTGTATAAGGGCAAGCAATCTTATGAATAATACCAATTTGCTTGAAATAACTATTTAAAGATTGAAATTCACCACCCCAATCAGAGTGCAAGGCCTTAAGTTGACATTGAAATTAAAGCTGAACATAAGATTCAAATTGTTTAAAGACAAAAAATACTTCACTTTTATTCTTTAATAAATAAATCCATGTGAACCTAGTAAATTCATCAATAAATATAACAAAATATCTATGATTGAAACTAGAAACTACTAGAGCTGCCCCCCCAAAACTTAAGAGTAAATAATTTCAAAAGGCTTATTACTGGAATGATGAACAAAAGCTAATTGTAATTTATGAAGTTTGCCTAAAGCACAAGTTGAACATTTACTAGATGAGGAAGATAAAATTGGTAAATTAAAGTCTTTAACAACTTTATTATTAGGATGGCCAAGATGAGAATGTCATTTTTCCTTGGTGAGTATTTCACTGGAATGTACTTCTTTCTTATCCTTCTCACTTGATCCACCAAGTGACTTGATTGTTAATAAGAAAATAAGAATGCCAAAATTCAAAGAAACATTTGTTATCAATGGAAAATTGATTAATAAAAATTAAATTCTTAAGAATAGATGGAACATGAAGAACATTTGATTTTCTAAAGGGAAGAAGAATGAATGAATTGTGCTTGTTATATTTAGTAGTAGAAACACTCTCATTGCTTGAGGATAAGCAAGAACTCAAGTGGTGGGGGGAGGTATTTGATTCAAATAATTTATATATATTTATTTTGATATATTTTCTTTGCTTTTTGTATATTTATGCCTATATTTTAGTGTTTATTTGTTTAAATATTTGGTTTAATATCTAAATACTCTCTAGGTCTACCAACCTGCAATTGGTGTGAAAACGAGCTTAAAATGCTCAAGGAAGAGGATTTTTTTGCAGAAAGAAAGTAATGCCTGTTGGCCTCCAAGCCAGCACCATTGGAGTAAAAGGGAGAGAAAATCAGAAAGCCCACAGCATGGAAGGCTCTTCAACACCGACTGAAAAAAACTAAAAGCTAGCAGTAGCTAATGAAGAATTTTCACACTATTGGTCATAGGTTAAACACCATTGGACTAGCCCATGGCGATTTCTAGTGATCTTTAAGATTGTGATCAATAAGCATTGATTATCTTGGATTAATTGTGGCAATTTATGATACTTTCTCCCTATGCCGAAGAAAATTCTTATCCTAGAGACCCACGCCGAGCCAAGCTCTTAACTTTACTCGCATCATTAGATAAAGTAAAATTATTATTTTCATTGCTCGTTGGCATAACCATCAATGACATGATCATACTTTTTCTATACATAGAAGAGTTTGGCTCGCAAAAAAGGAGATGCACCATATATAATATAGAAGAGAGAAAGAGATAAGTTGTATCCTTTTGGCAAAGTACAAGTATTTAGTACTTTTGAAAAGAGGATAAGAGAAAGAAAAACCCAAAAAAAGTAGTTTAGATCTAGTTAGTTTTAGCTTGTATTTAGCTTTAACTTTGTAAATCCTTCTGTGAGCGACTTATTGGGCATCTCACTCACTTTTTAGTGTTTCTTCAAAATTTTCACGACCTAACCCATCATAGGTAAAGTGAGAATAAGGAGTCACCACTCGTATACATTCTGCGTCATTAGTGCAAGTTTGATTCAAGGATGGGAGATCATTAGTAAGTGTCACGTTCCAATTTTGGAACATGACGGTTCTACGATGTAGAAATAGCATAAGACTAACAACACCCGTAGAACCCTTCTATAACATGTAAACATCATTTGTTATAATATATCTATATCTATTTAATCAATCTATCTGTCATCATCTATGATCATATCTGATCTCAACTCATCTCATTTATATTATATATCAATAACTAATAATATTACAAACCATGCTAAGTTTTATCATCCCAATAATTTACATATCCATGGAGCATCTAAAATTTACACCATAAATATATACAAGTAAAATATTTATATCATAACAAAATAGCTGGAATCCATTGATGAGGAAATCTTAGACCAGCTCTACTTTTGACTTGAAAAGTTAAATCCACTAAAAGAGTGAGTATTTTCATATTCAGTGAGTCAATATATATAATATTATACTCAAGGCTAGGTAGATATCAATAAACATTTAATATGTAACACATGGTTCATAGGTAGCACATCAGAGGACCAAATCAAGGAAAATAAATTATGGACATCAAATATAGATGCATAGGCACTCAAAACAATAAATATTATATATATATAATAGAATGGGCCAAAAACATGTATCATTTATTTTATAATATGTAAATAGCATAAGGTGGATCAGACCCTATGGTTAGGATCATAACCTTTCCCAACTAGGGTATCACTGTAATTTCATTATGCACAATACTGATGGTATTTACCCACTACCCCATCAGTAAGGAAATTCTATTGTATAAATATATGAATAGGCTAAAAATAGCAAATAAGATATCAAATAAGTGAGAAAAGCAATATGGTTCAGTTTATGTAGCATTAACTCAATAGAGCTGATTTATCAAGTATTTCCACATAGAATCAATAATCTCAATAAAAGAGCTATAGAAAAAATGCTACAAAAGTCATTTAGACATTAAGTACAAAATATGTCAAGAAGATATATTAACACTGGTGAGAAAAAAATACCCGCGTTGATGAATCTGGTAGCATTTGGTAGCTTATGAAATATTTAAAAGGATATTTTATCGAGCACCTGGTGTGCGCCTCTTTAGGATCAAATAAATAAGGTTTTGGGATACATTGATCAAAACACAAAGTTCACAATTCAAGCCCTAATGGCAACAAACACAAAGGCATTATCAAACAGGATTTATATACATCAATAAACAACATTATTGGAGCTTGAATTCAAGGAAAATTCAATGAAATTGCAAAAGTAAAAAAGTTGTAGGTTTTGTATTCAAATTAAATTGATTAAATTAAAGTTTAAACATGCATAATAACATACATACGATTTATCAGAATCGACGGTTTAGCCGATTATGCGATAAAATGCCGATTTGACTATACCAGACAAAAATAGTATTCTTCAGTTTCCTTTGATTCTACATCCAATTTTACTACATATTTAGCTTTAAATAGATGCTAACTAACATATTGTAATATCAATTAGAATTATGGAATCTTATACATAAATTCCAAATCAAACATAAACCTAGTTTAGGGTTTCCATCAAATTTCAACCCAATCTTATAATCTATCGATCTATTCATGCTTCTAATAATTTATATAGCTTAAATGAATGAAAATAACAAAGAAAACACCATTCTTACCTGAAATTTTGAAATGGCCGAAACCTAGATTAGTCTCCCTTTCAATTTTTAGCTTGTTTTTCTTGAAATTTTTGGTGGAAACTAGTTTAATTCAAGGTTTTATCAAGTTTTCTATCGATTTTGCTTGAAAATTTGAAGAAAAATGGAGGAGTTTGGATAGAGGAAGTTTCGGCCAGCCTTAAAAATGGAGGAAGAAATAAAATTTTCTGAATTTTAAAGAATTAGAAGTTATTTATATTAATTAACTTTTCTACAATTCGATTCCTCCCCCCCAACACTTCTCGTATTCGCATCTTTATTCCAAAACTTTTAACTATTCATATTTTTGTCCCATTTCAATTTTGAAACAATATTTCTTATATTTCTCCAACTTATGAGTCAAATGGTGATATTAAAAACTCACAATTTCGAACCTGTTTGTTAATTGAAATGTTGATGTGCTTACTTACCTATCGAGTCAGTTTTTAGAGATTTGTCAAATCGCGTAAATATGATATTCTAATATCTAAATCAACTTTATTTATACTTATATGAAGTATATTTAAGGTCATATGAATGAAATTTGAGGGTGTTACAGTAAGCCCCAACCTTTTATAAATGAATGCAAACTTGAGAGGTATTAGTTCTGGAGGTCGTTCTTGCTTTATATTGATATGTTGCAATTGCTATATAATTCTCTTTATCTTTTATTTATCCATAAATTATTTTTATTCAAGATGATAATAAAATATACATTGATAACAATCAATAAAATCAATACAACATTCATATTATGGCAGCCCAAAAATCAAATAAAAAGAAAAAAAAATTGCTTAGGTAATTGATGTGGAATACCTAGTGGGAATTTTTTCCTTTCTTTTTCATTCTTTTCTTGTCAAGAGATGTTACTAGAAAAGTCACTTACCTCCTAGAGTTCAATTACCTTTGGGCTTTTCAAGCTAATTCTAAGGTTCTTAAGAAAAAGGTTTTCGCTAGATCTTTTCAATTCTATTGCTAGATTTCAAGAATGATGACTAACACTTTCTGATTATAGGATTTTCAAGTGATAAAGGCATTGACATTTCATCATTTAGCCGTGAATTGGTTTCAGACCTTTTCAAAATTGGGCCTTTTCTTGATCAATGATATTACTTTTGGCTTTCTTTCACAGGGGTAGCTTGTATTGAACTCAAGGAAAGACATATTCTAACATATTTTTCTTTCCTTTTCCATTTTTATCTTCTATTTTCTTTCTCATTTTTCCCTTTTTTTCTTTTTTCAAATCTCTGTCTCATCAAATATAGTATCATGCCTTTATTTGCATTTGTGACCATCATGAATTATTGCTTATGCAAAGAACATTAAAGAAAACATGCTCAATTAATGAACCAATTTTATTATTGAAAATCCATAACAAAATGACAAAGAACTAAAACTCAAAAACAAATTGAAAGTTCATAATCAAATGACAAAGAACAAATTATAGATAAAATATTTAATTTTCCTAACTTTGGCAGCTTCAACCATTCTAGACTCTATCATCTATTAAGTCTTGAATTCTATGTTGCAGGATGACATAGTGATCAGTATCATGACTAGCTCTTTGATGATAGATGCGGTAGAAGTTGACCTTGAAGTCCCTAAGTAGGCTATTCAACAATGGCTTAGGGTCCATTAGTTGCAATAACCTATCATCCATTAATTCCTTAAAAATTCTAGACAAAGGCTTATTTAAAGTGGAAAAGTCCCTTTCTAAGGTACTTTGGCCCACTTTGAATGGATAAGGTTTGGGTTCTTCTTCCTCATAATCAGTGGCATCATTTTCAAATTGATGAGGATCGATCTTCTTCCTTATGATCAGAAAAATTTGTTCCTTCCAAAATATATTATATTTACCTTGCAAGCCCATTTCTTGCAAATCCTTAAAGGTCTTTAGAGGGATCTATGACAATCTTTCATACAATGAAGGAAATGTTCCTTTGATTATCATTTGGATTTTCTCCTTTTAGATGGCATATCTGATATCTTAGCATCTCTCTCCCCTCATCTTATCAAGAAGTCAAAGAAAGATTCATCATGTTTTTGTGTTGTAGTCTCCATATCATGAAGAGTAACACTTATCAGAGTGTTGTATACATAGTCTTCCACAAACTTCTTGGAAAAGTTCTCTTAGTTCATCGTTAAGGTCTTGTCCAGCTTGTAATGTCATTTAGTTGCTTCTCCGGTAAGTGATAGGACAAAAAAACTTGCACATTAGGCCTTGGTTAGTCCCGTTGTAGTCATGATGGTGACATATTAGCTTAGGTGGACCTTTGGATCTCCCACCATATCAAATTTCATCAAATTGGGGCATCTTATAATTGGGAGACAATGCATTTTCCTAATTAGAGCAAAGTCATCAAAATCTACTATGTCTTCCACACCTTTGCCTTTGAGAGGCTTCTCAATATGACCCATTTGTCTTGCTATGGCTTGCAATTTATCATCTTTCTTCTATTTCTTACTAGTTAAATACTCTTCTTTATTGGGAAAATGATTCGGTTCATCATTAAGATCTGTAACCACTTACTTATCCTTGTCAATCGTAACAGCAGGTGGAGTAACTTTAGAAGTTCCAATCCTTTGTAATTGCTTAATGAATACTTGGGTGACTTATTCTCAAATCAAGCTTGTAAGTTGAGTGGTGAAGAACTTCTCTATCATTGCTTCTAAGCTCTTTAGGTTATCATTCAATTCAGAGCTTCATGGGTCTACCATTGTTTGATTCTAAACTCAAATAGGAATTAAGATCAATATAAAATAACGGTTAATACATGATTGTCACGACCCAACCTGGGAGTCGCAATGGTCCTAGGGTACGGGTGTTGCATAATCGACCAGTACCACGAAGAACCCAAAATAACTATCTATATGGCATGCAATAAACATAAACAACTTAATTAACTTAAAAATGCTGAAGAAAATTCGACAACATCTCCTCTACAATAATACTATGCCCAAAAACAAAACAAGCACACAACACTTCTGTTATCATCCACAATCAATCTCCAGCCAATAATCTCTCTGGATCTCCAATAACAATTCAATATAATCCATATATGAACATTCAAACATTTATATATATAGTACAACAGATACATCCAAAATATCATTAACATACAAAACTATATAGATGCAAGCTTATACTTATATCTACATGCCACTTCTTAAGATACAGTACCATGGAACTACTATTTTGTATAATAATTACATAATCTTTTGGAGTTTGATATTTACATGCTCACTAACAACTTCTAAGGCAGAAGTAGGATATGCCAATGGAAAACGAGCCTCACCGAAGACCTAAAAAATTAAAACACTAGGAGAATGAGTATAAAAATACTCAGTGAATCCAAACGTATAAAGATACAGTAAATGCTCAATAACAATGTAAATGCCAATATATAGTCCAAAGAATTAATTAAAGTATAGCAAATGAATAATAAAGTAATTAACTGTAAGAATAGTAATATAATAACCATTTAGATAATAACAGATAGCACACATATGATATCACAGGATTTGGGTTACTTTTTGAACTTTAATACTCAGCACTATCATAAAGTGCACTGCACTAGGGAATATAACATCCCTCCCTAGTAGGGGTCCCATAAATACATGACTTTCATAAGGATATTTTCTTTACGACTAGAGAATATAACGTCCCTCTCTAGTAAGGGGCCCATAAATACAGTGTGCATATAGTCAATGGACTTTATCCACTATAGCATCGAAATAGCTCTGTTCTAATATCATATGCATGTGCCTCCAAATAACAGTAAATATAGCATATATACAACTTATATAGCAATAAAACAATCATATATACATATATGAGAAATATTAGAAGAAGTTTGGAGTTTATCAAAAATTGGCCTAGCGGGGCCCAGTTGCGCTGTCGCAACTGGCTACCAAATTATGGGTCCGTTTGGGATTTTTAGGTAGTTTCTGATTTACTATGTTATCGAATGAATTAGGTGGACCATGAGGTACCGTTTCGAAGCATAGGTCGAGACTAGATGATTGGGCCAAGTGGTGGCCCAATTGGCTTTTTAGTTTTTATTTTATGGCCTGTCAAAGTTTAGGACAGTTTAGGTAGTTTCGGTGAGTTTATTTACGGGCCAATTGACACTTTCTGCACTTTTGGGTAACAAACCTCATTTTTATAATTCAAATGATATAATATAATAAAAATGATGCAAATCATGCATAATTATACAAAAGGACTCACCTCTAACATAATGAACTATACTTTCCTCAATTCAAGGCCTCCGAACCTACTCGGCTCGCCGTTCAACACTCCGATCGGGAGTTTTTGACGGTTTACCTATTAACACACATAACACTCCGATAAGGTATAAAATCATTACAAAACACATCAATTGCACAAAAATACACCAAATTCACTAAGACATACACTATATACACAATTAAGCTTACTTTACACAATTCATACTATATCCATTCCTTTATGCAATAACTCATTTCCAATACCACTTTTAACTTACATTATGCATATTCATCACTAATATAACACATTAACAACTCTTATACACTTAGTTTCTCATTAGTCAAATATCTTAAACTAACAACTTCAAACTTATTCAACTTAAGATAAAGTCATTCCTTTAATCTATTTTTCAATGCCATTTCATCTAACAACATATATAAACATTAAAAGTATGACATTTATCCATTTAAACCTAATAAACATCAAAACACACTTCTCCATTCCTATTCTTCCCATTCGGCCAAACCATCAACAACTTCTAAATGGATTCGTTTTCAACATTCACTCATTAATTCATCAAATTCCTACCAAATAAAACTCATTTCATCAATTAAACACCTAAACCAACCAAATGCACACCAAACCCTAACCAACTAAAGAATTCGGCCAAGCTAACCTTTGCTCCAAATCAAATTATTTCAATAATTCAATTATCAATTCATGCTATACACATCAAATTAACAACATTAGAAGCAATTAATTCACCAAAATCATACTTTGATCTAATGTTCTTCCTATTAGGGTTTCAAACTATTATTTTGAATTTCAACCATACAAAATGAATTATAATCCATAAATATTAACAAGGAACATCATATAAGTATTATAGAACCAATAAAACTCAAAAACTAACAACTTACCAAATTTTCTTCCAAATCTTCCTTAAATTATTTGATTGCCTTAATGGATTTTTCCTTGAAATCTAAGGTTAGATTAGTGTTTAGGATGGTGGATTATATCTAATTTAATCAAAAATGGAAAGAAAATAATAAGAAATGAAGTGGGTGTGTGATGGCCGAACCATGCAAGAGAAGAACAATGGAGTTTTGGCTGAAATTTCTAAGGAAGAAGAAGACAAAATGGTGTGGTGGGAGAAATTTATCCAAATACCAAAGATGGGATCCAATGGTTTAGGTTTCATAGTAATTTTGGTGAAACCTAGTCATCCAACCATCCATTGTTCTTACTTTCATACTATTGGTTCATCCAAAGTCAACTAAGATGGATACCATATACATTTGACACACCAAATCCAAAACCAATGGCAAAAATCCTATACTTTAAGCTTATAATAGCAAATTTGCAACCTATTCATCTAACCATCCAATTCTTCATCATTTGATCCAATGGTTAGATTTAATCACGCCTATACTAATACCTTAAGGTTGCACACACTCAATAACTCCATATTATAAAGGAAAAGACCAAAATACCCCTAGTATAACCGAAGCACCGAAATTGCACAACTTGCCGGGAACCATTTTTCAACCGGGTTTATTTCTCTATCTATTACTGAAATAAATTAAATAATGTCATTTTCAAGTCTTTAAATTCTTTTCTACCTCCACATATGATATTAAATCCATTAAAATCCAACGGGCGAAAAATGACCATTTTGCCTCTAGTTCATCAAAAACTCAAAATTTCTCGATTAAGTCCTAACAGCCTCTATACCACTTCTATGTATAAAATCAATTCAAATAACATGTATAACTATCAATTTCATACAATAATGCATAATAATAATACATTCAAAAGAAAAGAAAAACCTCCCCCTAAGGTTATCCAATGGTTAGGTCTAACTTAGGCTGAGGTGTTACAATGATGCATGTATATCATGTATGCGTACGATGAATGAGATGCAATAATGCAAAGTTCTAATGCCACCATCTCCTCTTATCATTGAATTCTTTAGCCCAAATTATATCCTTGAATCATGATTACATATGAACTTCTTTAAACTCTTTGACCTTAGTAGCTTGCATTAGACACTTGCCATTTTCTTTCATTACCCTTCACTTTTGCCTAGAATTGTTGAAATCTTAGCATTGTTATCTTTTTTACTTTTCTTTCTTTTTCTTTTTCTTTTTGACTTTTCTCTTTTCTTTCTTTATTTTTCAATTATTCTTTTATCTTACAACTTACTTCAAGTGTCAAAACAAAGGATAAGCAAAACAACTACTTTCTTTTATTACTTGAAAGAGCAAAGAGTTTAGATATATAGCACTACATGAATAATATTAATTCTAACAAGTGCAAGCTAACATTGCCAATAAATCTTTATGCTTCAAACTTCATATTTGAGGTGGATAACTTCTTTTATTCAATAAAGTCTTGGATTTCATGACTTAAATGATTGCTATTGTTGGTTTCATGCCCAACAATTTGGTGGAAATTGCAGTAATTATTGAGATTGAACCTCGGTGACAATGGATTTGGCATTGGCTTTAGATCCAAATGCTGC
Organism: Aleurites moluccanus; assembly: GCA_948193065.1. Taxonomy (NCBI): domain Eukaryota; kingdom Viridiplantae; phylum Streptophyta; class Magnoliopsida; order Malpighiales; family Euphorbiaceae; genus Aleurites; species Aleurites moluccanus. The sequence continues at coordinate 12,834 of CANXYC010620742.1, read as the reverse complement.
AATAAACCTTCTTCTTTTAGCTTTTCAAAGATTTCTGACATTGATTTCTCCAAGTGAGTAAAGTTATTGGTTGCTTGATAGTTCTATCTTCAATTGGAGTGTCCCTTATCTCTTTTGGTATTGAGCTTTTCTAAATGCATAGGTTATGCCCCTAAGCTTTCTAAAATGGTTTGCTTGATTTTAGCTTTGATTTCATCCATCTAATAGTCCATCTTATATCTCACCATCTTTCCAAAAGTGGCCTTGACTTCTTCCCTCATAAGTTTTATTTTGAACTTTAATATACTCCTAATTAGTTCATCCCTTTCAAAGCTAGACATCTTGGACATTCAACTTTTCACATGCACATTCAATAATTGACCTTGCAACCTTATTCCTCCCATAACGTAGTTGAATCTCTTTTTCTAGGTGTTTGGTTTTGAACATTTCAATCAATAGGGGAAAGAAAGGTCCATAAATATCTCTCTCAATCTGATACAAAGGAATGCATACATAGAATATGAACAATATGAACCTTAATTCATTTTGGGTCTATAAAACCTTAGATATCACCAGAGGAATCATGATACATACAATACAAGAAAAGATAAAATATTTTCAAAATGGATATTGTATGGCTTAGTCGGGTTAATAAGACTATGCTCTTACTGATCACATCTCAAACAAACCTCCTAATGGGAACCATTGGCTTAGTCGGGTTAATAAGGCTATGCTCTTACTGATCACATCTCAAACAAACCTCATAATGGGGACCATTGGTGCAAATAGTTATACCTCGTATTGAAAATACAAGGCTTCAAAAAGAGTACATGGCGAGTAAAAGAAACAAATACAAATATGCAATGTGAAACATAAAGGGAAAATAGCAGTTTCAAACTAGAATCAACTTTCAGAATCAACCATCTCCTTATATATTCCCTAGAGAAGTTGCCACTATGAGTGGCTTATTCAACATCTCACTCAATTTTTAGCATGATCGATACTTTCACTACCTAGTCCATCATAAGTAAGGTGAGAATACAGAATCATCATTCAGACATATTTTGAGACACTAGTCCAAGTTTGATTCAAGAGTAGGAGATCCTTAGTAAGCCCAACCTCCTATAAATGAATACAAGCCTAAGAGATATGGGTTTGGGAGGTTGTTCTTATAGAAATATGGGTTTGGGAGGTTGTTCCTACTTTGTGCTAATCTGTTTGACATTGCCATATAATTCTCTTTAATGTTTTATTTATCCAAAAATCATTATTATTCAAGATAATAATCAAATATATATTTATTCCAATTAATAAATCAATATAACAATCATACTTAATACATCTCAATCAAATAAGAGAGGTCTACCTCCATGGTAACCCAAAAACCAAATAAAAACCAAAAAGGGAAGGAGAAATGAGATTTAAACCAAAAACCTATAAGAAAACAAAGAGAAAAGTAAATAATACTCTCAAAAGATAATGAAAGTTCTCGTTGGAAGGATTGAATTAGGTCTAAAAGTCTACAAGACTGGGAAGAAGTTACAAATATATAATCAGAGCAAACGAAAAAGAAAAACAAGGCCATGGAGCTGTTTGGGCTCAAATGTCTAGGCCGTGGACCGTTTGGGCCTAAATGACTCACTTCATAGTTGTTTCACTCAGAATAGCTCCCTGACGTAGGTTTTCTGCAATTTTGCGATTCTACTTGAAAAAACAAACAAAATACGTTCAATTATTAGCATTTTCCATTAAATCAATCACAAATAAAATAATTAATCAAATGAAAATAATAAATAGATAAATTGAACTCAAAATCAAATAGAACGAATCAAATATAATCATATGCTATTAATGAACCTTCTTTATCTTAAACTTATAATGATGCAATTTAACGTAGGAATTTTTATGGAAATCATAAAATCAAATAAGAAAGATGTTTTTATTATAAAAACATTATTTAAATGAATAATCTAGGTTAAAAACATCAATTTTTCATTAAAAATCCACTTTTAAAGAAACTATGACATATTTAAGAGAAAAACATCGTTTTGATGCCATAAACTCAAATAAAATTACAAATATATAAGAAATCACATAAAAATAAATAAAACATCATCAAAAATAAATAATTAAACTTTAAAACAAAAAAAGCTATATCAATCGATATAAGCTCGGTCTAAAATAAAACTTGGCAAATCAAAAGGAAAACGAGAAGAAGATGATGATTAAATATGCATAGTAAAAATGAAATTGATCCAAATTAGGCCCTCAGGGTACACACATATGATTTGATGGATTTCAAAGTGAGATATACTCAAACAAAGCTTTTTTGAATTTAATCTTTTCTCTTCTAAGGTTCTTAACAAATGTCTTTCTCCTTTTTCTCTAAAATTGGCTCTCCAAAATTGCCTCCCATAAAAGTTCAAATCCTCTTTTTCTATTTTATAGGATATTTATTTATAGCTTTTTCAAATAAATGGGAAGAAATATACTGTAATTCTCAAGTTTCCTTTTTCAAAATTGTGGAAAGAAGATCTTTTGGTTCATTTTCTCTATTTGGAAGATTCTTTCAAGATTTGCTCTTAAATATTCAAATATTTAAAGTGAAAGATTAATAAAAAGGCTAACACGGGCCTGCCCTAGAAGAAAATGCCTAGAAATAAAAATAAGCTCATGAAAAAGCCAAGGGAGTCGTTTGGGGCCCAAAGGCTCCTATGGAAGTCATTTGGTCTCTAAAGGCTGGCTCAAGTCTTGTTTTTGATCTTTTCTAGTTTTCATGTGGTTGGATAGGTCTCTCTACTTTGTCTAGGTCCTATTTTCCTATTTTCCTATTCTTCACACTTTTCAGCTTTTCTATTTTTTTAAAATTAATTTCAAAAAGATTTATTGAGAAACTCTTTACTAAGCAATCCATTTCTAGATTACCCTCATCATTTGAGTTTAAAGGATCAAAATTAAGTGCTTACACCTTTAAAGATTCGAAGTAGGAGAAAACCTAGGTTTGATTGAAAAGCTAAATTCTTCAACTTGTTATGGGTTTTGTTGGATCTTATCTTATTTAATTTTTGTTATTTTATTTTGTAGCTATAAACTAAACTTATTTTTGCTAGGATGACTTGATTTTTGTAACGACCCATGCTTTAATATATCTTTTATTTGTCTAAAGCTCGATAAATTTGATCTATGAATGGACGTTGTTGTGTTTAATTCTTATGAATGATTGGCCACTATTTATATGATTTTAACTGTTTGAAAAGACTTTAAGAAAATCTTTTGGGTGGTGGATTTATAAGATCTATTAGGCTTTGACTGAGGAAAATAGATTTATTGGTTAGACCAATTGAGTAATAAGAGTTTAATTGCTTTTATTAGGATTTATCTCATATCCTAATGCCTCCTTAGCTTGATAATCAAATGGAAGAGATTTCATTATGAGTTAACTAGGATAGTGCCAATGAAGATCTTTAGGAAGGCATATTGTTTAGCATTAAGATAAAGCACCTGCCAGATATGGAGATTGTGTAAGCTTTAGAGTAAATAAAATTATGTTAAGCATAAGAGATACAAAATGATAAGAGTCCTAACTTACACCCTCTCTTTAATGGTCTCTCACTAATATCAACTGAAGAGCTCTAACCATGCTTCTTGCTACTCTTTTTCTTATATTCTTCCATCTCTTGCAATGCCTTCTCCATATTTAAAATAGCTAACTCCACTAGCTCATGAAATGTATAACTTTTGAACAAAGCCAATTGTGCTTTTATTTCTATGTTCAAACGGTTCCTAAAGTGACTCATTTTATCTTCCTCTACAATAACATTTGATGCAAACTGATACAAATTATCAACTGCTCAACATACTCTCTTATTGACATACTTCCCAAAAGACAAGTTGAAAAGGCATCTTGTTTATCTTGCTTATACTTCTCTGTCATATACTTTTCCCTAAACTCAACCAAGAAAGTGCTCCAAGACATGTTATCTCCATGTTTTAGCTTCATCCTATCCATCCAACCATATAAAAGACCACGAGTAATCCCCATCCTTTTTGCATTAGATCACTATGGAATAGTGAAGGTTTTCTCCATTTTTTACAGCCATTCTTATACTTTTTTTAGGATAAAAGGAGACCTCAAATGTAATGTCCCCCCACTTCCTTAGCCCGAGTAATGAGATCCCATATTTCTCAGTATTAATCTCTCCTTACAATTAATTAGGCTAAAATAACACCTAGCCTGAGATTAATTGGATATGGAGCAAGTGGAATTGCTTGTGGTATTAGAGGAGGATCAGGAAGAAGGAAGCAACAAGAGGTGGTGGAGGTGCAGATGGAGGTGTAGTAGTCGAATATACTCCTGTTGTAACTACTTATGAGACAAAGTCAACATGTTCCTCTTTTCTTACGTTGTCTCTTGATTTGCTACCTATTATGGAAGTAAAGGTGGATTTGTAAGACTCCTATAAAGTCGGCCAATTTCTGCTAATCTACGACCATGATTACCATCATGACCTTTGCCACCTCTATTTTCGGGCATCATTTTCCTACAAAATATAATTAAGAAGAAAAATCAGGAATATAACAACTTGTTTGACACAAGAAATAACTTATAACCTAGCTCTGATACCATTAAATGTCACACCCATCTCTCTCCTACTAGTGATAGAAAATACTATAGATAAAAAGGAAAATAACTCATGTACCATGGAGCATATGAATTATTGTCTCGTCATTTGAAATATTCATTAAGTATATGTTTACCTTGTGATAATCGTGATGTGATATATTGTTGTGTTTGTCCTTTATAGAGGCCAAAATTTCGTTGAAGGGACGTGAACAAGCCAGTGATCATGAATGTGAAAGGGAAGAGGAATCCAATAAAGAATCAGAGGTTGCCTCAAATAAGTCATAGGTAAGGGATGAATTAGAAGAACCTCCCAGATTTAGAAGAAGGATAAAAGAAGCCAGAGAGGGTGAAGATCTCTGAAGAGTAGAGATGATGCAAGGGATAATGGAACTCAGGTGAGAATTATGGGAACTCAGAAGAGAGAGACAAGCAATACCACCACCCGTACCACCAGTTGCTCCACCAACATCTGTGCCACCAGTTGTTATGCCAGGTGAGCCTGTAGTTCAAGAAGGCCGACTTGTGATAGATGAGGGTGGAGTTAGTATGTTTAATTTTATAAAGCTTAAATTGCTAGAATTTAAGAGAGAACAGGGTAAGGAACCTACTGACTTTTTGTAGCATGTAAAAAAGGTAGTGAGAAGGCTACCATATTCAGATACCAGGGCAGTAGAGTTGGTTTTGCTGTTACTGAAAGGGAATGCCTAGAATTGGTTTGCTAGGCACATAGAGGTACAATTATATAGTGATGCACCACCGACATGGGCACAATTTAGAGCAGTATTAATGGATGAATATTTGATTGAGGGTGTAAAAGAAAGAGGAATAATCCAATTTGAACAATTGGAACAGGGAAATCTTAGTGTGCAATACTATGCTAATAAGTTCAATAGGCCAAACAAATATGCAAGTTGAATAGTACTGATAAAAGCATACCTTATCAGTAGTTTCAGGCGTGGATTACATGCCTCCTAGCATAATGCATTATTGTCAACTGAATTTACCTCTTTGACAAAGATTATTGATAAGGCCATTCAGATGGAAACAAAGTACAACGAAGAAAGATAAAAAGGAAACAAAGAAGGAAAGGTGGAATAGGTGGATAACAAAGAGTGAAGAAAGTTCACAGTAGAAGTCAACAGAGGCAATGACCAAAACTGAGCAGAGGCAACAAACAGGCAGTTAGAGGAGAGGTCAGACCAGAGATACTATAGGGCCATAGCATTAGGGTTTTCAAGAAGCTCTAACAGGCCAGCATCACGGATGCCTAGTGTTTTCGTATGTGACTTCTGTGGAAGGAGACATGGTGGATAATGTAGACGAAAAACTAGTGCATGTCTAAAATGGAGTCAACAAGGGCATTTTATTAAGGATTGTCTTATATGGGGTAAACAACAAACAAGCACATTAGTTTCAGAGCCTACAGTACAGATGAGCAGGAATGAGAATAGAGGTGCAAGAGGCAGAGGCAGAGGATAATGACAAAGTTAGAATAATAGTCAGGCAATAGTAAGAAGGGGTTAGGGCATAGTGTTTATTATTAATGATTAGGAGACTCAGGGGTTTGACATGACTATGATGGGTATGTTTCGTGTGCAACAAGAAGTAGCACAAATGTTCACTCATTTATTTGTTACGCTAATTTTTGCGTCTAAAATTGAGAATAGAAAAATAACTAATGCTAATACCCTTAGAAATGTCTGCTTTTACTGAATGAGAGTGTAAAAGTAAGATATGTTTACCTAGGTTGTGGCATAGAGATTAAGGATAGAACGTTACTTATTGATTTAGTAGAGCTGCCAATGTTAAAACTTGATGTGAATCAAGTTTGAAATGGGGACCCAAGATCGAAACTAGGCCCTGATAGCCCAATTTTGTGTGAAACCAATGAGATAGATGAAGATTTGACTTGTGAGGAAACACCATTCAAAATTGTATATCATTAAATCAGATAGTTACATAATGTAAAGATTCAATAGTCAAAGTGTTATATAAGAACCAATCGATGAAAAAGTGTACATTGGAGAGTAAGCGAGGCATATGAGGTAAATATCCATCAATATTCCATTGATGAGATATGTATAGTTAAAATCAAAGACGAATTTTATTGAAGAGGGTAGAGTGTAATACCCTAATTTTTTTTTATTTTAAGCATATAAACACTCCATTTAATCATAGAAATGTCATATGCAAATAATTAGACAAGTTGCGAAAAATCGATACCGATAGGGAAGCAGACACCTCAGTGCTTTGATTTTCGAATGAGCTTGAAAGTGCATATATTTAAATGCACCATTAGAATTGTAAGCTAAAAGAATATAAGAAATATTATTTTAGAATTAAAGTGGGACAAAAAGGTGAATAGTTATAAGATATGGTGTCAAAACATGAATACTTGAAGTGTCAAGGAGGAAAACCTAATTACCTAAAGTTCATTTAGTATAAATAGCCTTTCTTTTATATTATTCTCCCATCCATCTTCATTTTTTATTCTCCCTCACTCTTTGGCCGAATTCCTCTCTTCATTTTCTCTAAAAAATTTTCGAAGAATTTCAAAGGAAATCAAAAGAAAACTTAGCTAAACACCTAATTAAACTATCCTACATCAAATTCTATCAAAAGAAAGGAAGGAAAACTTAAAGAAAACCCAATTAAGGTTTCGGCCTCCATTGAAGAATTAGGTAAACTATTTATTTCTTCATTCTTTCCATCTATTTTAGTCATATATAGTGTTAGATAAGTGAATTGAATGATAGATAGCAAGATTGAATGAAAAGAAGTAGAAAACCCTAAATTGAATGGTTATCTAAACCCTAATTGTCCATTTGAGTTTCATAATTCAATTTGATGTTAGAATATGTTAGTTTACATCCATTTGAACCTACAATATGTGAAAATTTTGGTGTAAAAACAAAGGAAAATGAAGAAGTACAATTGTACCTACTTTGAATAATTTGAAGTTGTATAGCATTTTTTTGTCGAACCAACTGTTCCAGTGAGTCTTATATATATTATAATGCATGAATATACCTTATTATTGAATTAAGAAATTGATTTGGACTATGATAGCCCCTTGGTCGAGCCATATGTGTTGAATTCCTTTGGATTTTTCTTCTTGAATACAAGCCTTAATTTGAGTTATTTCTTTGGTATTTGATTTGATTTGAAACGTCCCTTGAGTTATTTGGAGTGTTGCCTTTATTTGTGAAATATTAGCTTATTTGTACAAACCCCCAAACCCTACCAAATTAATGTTAAAGTGTTGCACACCAAGTGTTCAGTGAAATGCCTTTTACAATTTCTTCAAGCTTATCAATTGCCACTAGTTTCGCCAGCATGAGTGAGTAACCATCTCACTAGTGCAAATGAACCTTTTTGACATGTTTTGTACCTAAATCAAATTTGAGATTTTAGGGCCTTTGGCCTATGACCTGATGATCATATTACTTTTTTATTAGTCCATATTGATATTAATTGAATAATGTAAAACTAATGAACTCATTGATTATATGATTGCACCTTATTGTTTAATTCCATTGGCCATTTGGCATCTTATCTGAATTCTTTTATCTATTTTTATGTTGATATGATAGAACTACCTTACCGATAGGGTAGTAAGGGGCAATCCATTGGTATTGTGCACGATAATTATTTTAAACCTTGTTAGGAAGGGATAATGTCCTAGCCATAAGGTCTAATCTACCTTATGCTTTATGAGATAAGATTACAAAGTTATATGTTTATGAGACTCTTTATATCTGTTATCTACCTAGCTTAACTGTATGATACTATAAATTTGACTCATTGAGTATTAAATACTCACATGTTTAGTGCTTTAATATTTTTTTTCAGTTTAGGAGTAGGATGGTTCCTAGACTTTCTTCTGTTAGGACCAGATCATATTTTGTAATATAAATATCAGAGTTTGTACTTTCTTTTTATAATCCTAGTAGCTCTATGGTATTGTAATTAAGTAAGCTAGCGATGTATAGAATATTGTGTAAATAATAGATATAATTGTAATCCAAAATGCATGATATGTTATAAATATGATGAAATTCAGAGATGATGACAGATGAATGAGATGAGAAGATAAGAATAGAATTATTATAACAAGGAATATGTATGAGATTATAGCAAGGTTTTATGGGTGTTGGTTGCCTTAAGCAATTCCCACATCCTAGGATCATCATGCTGCCCCAAAATTGGGACGTGATACCATTGCTTTCACCAAAACGGTCAGAAATCTCTTCCCATATATCTTTAGCATTTGTTCAATAGATGAATGCCTCTACAAGATCTCTAGAGATAGAGTTCAGTATCCATGATGTGACCATATAGTCACACAGTTTCCATTACTCAAATGCCTCAGAATCCGGATCAGGAGATTTTGTTCTTCCATCTATGAAACCTAATTTATTTTTAGCCCCAAGCATTATCTTCATAGCTCTGTTCCATGCTCGAAAATTGCTTCCAGTTAACAATGTTGTTACAAGTATCATCCTTGGATTATTTGAATTGTGCAAGGTCATTGGTCTAAATTTGATGAATTCTAGTGTATGTTCGTAGCTTCTTTGGTTTTTGATGATTTTAATTCTTCGTTGATTTTTATTGCCATTGAGGATTCCAAGTTTGTAATTGTTTATTGTTGAGGAATTTTGTGTTTGATTTCAAGGAAAGTAAAAGAAAATTTGTGATTGTTTTGGTTAATTTGTGTTTGGCTTCTGAGAAAAAATTTCTAGTTTTAGAAGAAGGTTTTGATTTTCTCTTCAGTCCACTCTGATACCATGTTTGCTTTTAGATTTGGATATTGAACTGTAAGTGTTATTCATTGATTAATGAAGAATTATAGCAGCTAGATATATATACAAGATTGCAATACACGACTTAAAGAAGAAGATGGATTGCTAACTTGGCTAACAGACTGGCCATGTGGCATATCTAACCTACAACAAGCTAACAAAAAGAACTAATCCCACGTGTATGAAAAACTACTCAGCTAAGCTAATCTAATTAAGTTAATTATAATCAGGTGCAACCAACAACATTGATGCTTTGTTTAACAATCTTAACATCAATTGTGTTTTGCAGCCTTGCATGATTGGTAACCCTACAAGTAATAACACGCATCAATTCATTTTCTTACTAATGTTGAACAATTTCACTTGCTATGCTTGTGGCAACGAAGGGATTGAATCTCCTTATTTATGTATTAACTGTCAAGTTATAGTTCATAAAGAATGCATTTCAATTTCAAAAACCATGAAAATAAAAGAGCATAGACATGTAATGACCCACTTTTATTTCTTTCAAGAAAATAAATTTGTCCAATCATATGGAATTTTTCATGGCCAAGTACAAATGGAATATGGAGGTTATTGTTGTTCAGACTGTGATTATATTGTTTATGTGAATTGTGCAAAGAAATATGAAGATAGAAATCACAACCCAAATAGTAATTTCGTAATTGATTAATTCCTAGAATCACAAATTCCTAGTGTTAAGGAATTTTTGCCTTTTTTTCGCTTTTTTGTATTGCTCATAGGCCTCCCATTATCACATTTTGGTAGTATCTTGTACTAGTCCCTTTTATTCTTTATTGTCTTTTGTACTTCCTCACTTCGACACCACCTCTCTTTTGAGGAAAGGTCATGTCCTTTAGACTCTTTCATAATTTTTTTAGCTCATTCCATAATCCTTGAACCCATGTCTATCCACATATCATTAGCCTTCATATCCAATTTCCATGATTATGCCTTGAGGAGTTCATTCTTAAACATCACTTGCTTCATCGCTTTTAATTCCCACCATTTTATTCTAGATGTCATACTTCTTTTACACCTCCTTGTCCTTTTCTTGATTTTGATATCCATAACTATCAATCTATGTTGACTTGTGAAAGCTTATTCAGGGATCATTTTGCAATCCTTGTATAGAACTCGATTTGTCTTTCTTGTGAGAGTCAATTTGGCTTCTATTTTCTCACTTTTAAAATCACTAGATGAGATTCCCGTTTTATAAAGTGGGCATTTACTAGGATTAGGTTATAAACCATAGCAAAATCAAGGATGTTTTTCCCATCCTCGTTTCTCATATATCGTAGCCAAAACTTCCATGCACCTTCTCATAATCTCATCGATCGCTTCCTACATATCCATTTATGTATCCATTGATAAAAATATTCTGTTCATTTGATATATTTTGCATAAGGTCGTTTATATCCTGCCAAAACTTTTACTTGCTTATACCATCTAATCCAATTTGTGGAATGTATGTTCTAATTATATTCATCACTTTTCCTTCGACAACTAGTTTAATAAAGATAATCCTATTTCCTACTAGTTTCACTACTACCACTGCATCTTTTAGTGTCATATCTAGAATGATATCCACTCTATTTTTTATTTCTCTCATTCCTTGTATACCATAATTTATAGCCTGAATTACTTTTTCCTACACATTTCGTCTTTTGGATGCAAGTCACATTAACTTTTCTCCTCTCCTTGGTATCGACAAGTTCCATCAACTTGTCTATATGAGATTCTATAGTCCAAGTCCCAATTCTAATTCTCTTCTCAACCTGGTTCTTCCAGTCTTCTTTCTTAGAAATACGTCTATAAGCTGATCTCTGGACTAACTTCTTTATCACACCCATTCATGATGTGGGAACCCTTGCTCATTTAGCACCATATTCGGGTGCCGTCATGGCATATCGCATTTAAGAAACACGTCACCCTTATTTATTTCTCACTACATCCAGACTCTGATACAACGTTGTAAGTAGAGAACACCTTAATATTTATATCATTTGAAATCATAATTATGAAATGTGATAAAATTTTACGCTATCAACCACCTATCACAATCCTTGTCTTTATCTGATTATGGGACTGGTTAAATATAAGTAAGTCATATTTAAGTTTAGTTAATTTTTAAAAAGTAAATAATTTTAATTTTTTAAACAATCACCTATCAATTGACCTCACTCGATCGGGCCTATGCCATATGGACCTATAATCAAATTAAAATTTTTAAGTGAAGGTACCAGGAAACCTGACGATTCTCTTTTGAGGGCTATTTTAGGATGTTGGAACAACATTTTAATTATATAATTCAATAGGTGAAATTATATGAAACACAGGAATGAAGGTTATATGCTCTAGGTGGACCTGACCACCCATTAAAAAATATATATATATATTATTAATTTATAAAAAAAAATTTATTTAATTCATTTAAATTTAATTTTTTTTCAGGAAATTTTTTTCTGTCCATTTAAATCTAAATTTTTATATAAAATTTTTTTTCGCCAGCTAAGAATTAATTTTCGGACTTAATTCCTTGTGAATCATGTGAAAAAATTATATAATATATTCGGTTACACATGTAATTTTTTACTGAATTGTGTTACATTATCTTTTAATAATACAATTTCTCCATTTGCTTATATAATTTTTTTTAAAGGAAAAATTACACAACTTAATGCTACAGAATAAGATATATTGAAAAATTATATAACTTGTTTGATTATATAATTTTCTATTAAATAGTATATTTTTTCTTTTCAAAATAATAATTTTTTCATTGGATTATATAACTTCTAAAAAAAAATTACATAACTCAATATTATATGAAATTACATGATATAGTTAAAAAAAATTACCTTTTTAACTAAAAATTAGATAATTTGTTGGATTATATAATTTTTCTATTGAATTATTTAACATTTCAAAAAAAAAAAAAAATTATAATATTACTTAATGCTAAGAAATTACATGATACAATAAACTTGTTAGATGGTCTTATTTTTTCATTAAATCATAATTATGTAACTTATAGACGTTGAAGGACTCACCTCCCACCAAGAAGCATTAATGTGAAGATCTACTAGGCAAAAAACAACACAACACATACTGTAAGCTTGACCATTCATTTAGGAGAAGAGTCGAGGGGAGAGAGAGATAGATGGAGCTCGAACATTTCAGCCATAATCATCCTTTGATCTACAACGAAGAGCAGAAAAATGGAGAAAAAGTTGCTTGTTGTGGGTGCAAGAAGCTAATATCCTCAAGTCCTAGCTACAATTGTAACAGATGTAACTTTTCCCTTCATAAGAAATGTGCAGATCTACCTCAAGAAATCAAACACCCTTTGCACCGTAGACATCCTCTTACCCTCTACATGGCTCCGCAATATGATTCCGGAAGAGCCTTGTGTGATTTATGTGGTGA
>CANXYC010620705.1:0-24876 GCA_948193065.1 Aleurites moluccanus | reverse complement strand
TGCACAAAAAAAAAAAAAAAAAAAAAAAAAAAAAAAAAAAACTAACAGCAAACTTGAGTTTATGAAATTATTGAAAGTTTCATCTAATTTCTTGGAGTTTTATTGGAGATAAGAGGTAATCCAATTCTTTCAATATCTTATAATTGATTTGTATATATATTATTATGATTTTTGAATTATTAAAGGTTTTGATTAGGTTTTGAGAATTTATTTATGGAGTATGATAATGAATAACTAAATAAAAATATATTTCTGGATTTTATTATTATTGGAGTTGATTTCAATTGATTTAATTAAAAAATACAAATGATTTAGAGTTTGTAAATTGAGAATAATGAGTTAGGGTTTATATAAGTTATACTGAAAATTATGAATTACATAACTTTTATTGGAGAAATATTTATGGTGAATTTTTGATATATTTAAGAAATAAATGTCTAATATAATGTTTATTAAATTTAAAATGATCTAACGGTCGGATCGCCTTTTGTAGTAGAATTTATATAGACTGTCTAATAAGAAAATATGTTCAGGACAACCCCAAAATATAAATTTTTCAAAAGATCAAATAAAATCATTTTGATTTGAATTTTTTTAGGGTTAATTATGTTTAGTATATCGTGAAATTTTTGTATAATTTTTGGAGTTGCAGAAGATAGGTTTATAAGTTAAGTTTTATATACTGCTAATGTCAAGGCAACTTATTGTATAGTCAAATTTGGATTGATATTTGAGACTCAAATGGATTCTGAATTTAGAGTTTCTTTATAGTTATATTTATGTATATGTTACATAATTTATGTTAAAATTTGAGTTAATTTAGAGAAGGTTATGATACTCTGTAATAGAAGATATATTTGTTGTTATAATGAGCTTATTAAAAAGAATTTGTACTTTAAATTATATTTAAATATGTATTTCATGTAAATTATTAGTATTTAATTTTTATATGTTAATTGTATTTTTTTTTATATTTTAGGTTATAGAATATTGATCTATTATATATATATGTTCAAGAGTTGACTTGATTAATTAGAAAATTGATTAATCTTATTGTAAGTTACATGATTTCAGGTGAGAGAATATATAAAGTTTAATTAAAATAATTTAATTTTTAAGTGTATGACTTTTATATGAATATATTAATTGAATTTGCTTGTAATTAGAAGTTAGGAAAGACAAATTATATAAAATTAATAATTATATGATTTATAAATTTGTTTGTAATATATGTGTAATGTATATATATGTAATGGTTATCATTAAATTTTTGATATAAAAATTTATTTGTATTTAAATTTTTGAATCATTACTATTATTATTACTTTTATTATTTTCTATATGATATTTTTATTTGGGTTGAAATAACGACTTGAACTTCCCATGGTGTTTGGGTTTCTCTTGGGTTTCAACTTTATATGTTATACGTATTTGATCTATGGGAAATGATATGATATATACTCCACGATGCTTATATGTTTCTTGAATTTTGAAGCTTATATGTTATACAAGACTTAGACCTTATATGTTTATATGCCACATATATGTAAAATTGTTTAGTTGAAACTCTCCCCATTACTTATTTTAAATAATTATTTGTGAATTTATAAATATATAAGAAAAAAAATTATTTGTATAAGCGATATATAAAATTTATATGCTTTTACATTATATAATTTTTAAAAAAGTATTTGACGATTTATTTAAGTTACTATTGTTATTTGAATTATTTTTAATTCTTGTATATATGCTAAGTATGTATATGTTTAAAATGTTAAATTCATTCCCAACATTTATATATTTTCTCATTGAGCGCTGGTTTGCTCACTCTTTTAAATTTTAGTTTCTTTGCAGATCTAGTCTTTTTTTGATAAGGTTTTATTTATTTCTTCCAAAATTAAACCATTGTTTTAAGGGTAGTTTTGAGTAATTTTTTTTGGAGTATTTTAATTGATTCCCAAATCTTAGTTGTGATAAATTTTATTTGATTTGTTATTATTGGTTAATAATATTTAGATGATGATTTGATAAATATTAGTAATTGACTAAGTGTTTAAATATAATTTCATAAGTTATAGCTATAATATTTGTTAGGTTTGTGAGATTAGATTTCATTCTAATTTTACGACGGTCATAATATCGGATTTGGGTCATCACATGTAGCCAAATTCATATTTTTTATTGATAATTTTATTTGTGAGATTCAAATTATGACTTCCACTTTTAAAATAATTTCACCTTATCATTAAATTAATATTATTATTTAATAAAAAATTTTCATGTTAATTATTTTTTTATATTTAAATATAATTTAACAATAAATATATATATTTGAGCTTAATAATAGTCTAAATTCAAATTTCTCTCTCAATATAAAATAAATAAATAAATTCCTGATAGTGATAGTTATGCAAAAAGCAAGATTCATTCGAAGTCCCTCTCCAAAGAAGACAGCCAGTTGTTGCGTGTTATTTAGGTCCAATTAATAATGACCAATTATTAATTATTTATAAAATCTGATTTAGTGTTAGATATATTTATGTGCCTAGGGAAATTTGAGCTGTTAAATTAAAACTAGTCCAACCAAAATTTTCTAATACAGTTAATTTTTAGTGTATATATATATACACACAATTTTTTTATACAATGGGAAGATAATTTTATGTCCATAAAAAAGTGGGTTTTTTTTTTTCTTATAACAAAGAGAAGAAAAATTTAAAATTTTTACCATATTTTAATATTAAAATAATATTATAAGTAAATTCTCATATATCATTTTAAATTTACGTCTTCATTTTAGTCAAAAAAAAAATAATAATTCGTAATAAATTTAAAAGATTTATAAATAAGCAAAAAAATTATGATTTGATGTTAAGAATTGAATTCTAAATATTTAATTAATAAAATTAATGAGGAAATTCATAGTTGGAGGTTAAAAAGAATCCAATTTGGTATTTTAACTAAATTGGGTAAATATACATAAAAGAATATGTGGACAAAAATATAGTATTAGTTTACATTTTTTTATTTATTATTATAATTATTTTAGGCATTTGAGAGAGAGAAATATCATTGCTTGTTAGATTAATTTTAGCCTGACTCTCAAACATCTCAGTGAGATGGAAATTTAGGATAATTTTAGTAAGTACTTTTGCATTATATAATATATATAGGAAAAAACAAATCATAATTTTAGACAATTTGGATACAAAACAGTTAAAACATTTTAAAAAAATAACAAATAATTCAAACAGAGCATTACTTGATAAAATATTATAGAATTTATAGTACTATTTTTTATTAAAAAAATTATATATATATATATATATATATATATATATATATATATATATATATAGAATTTTAAATTTCTAAAGAAATATAATAAAAAATGATAAAATATGATTGAATATTATCAATGAAATCAATATTCAAAAAGAAATATAATAAAAAAAAATTAATTACCCTGATATGTGTATATTTTTTTAAATTATACTAAAATATTTCTATATTTCTAAAATTAAATTAAAACATTCATGTATTTTATTTTTTTTAAAAAATGAGATGCTTACGTCTAATTTTTTATTTTTTTTTCATTTGTTAAAGTTTAAAAAATCAACTTAAATAAGATTAATTATTCTGACTTTCTTATATTTTTTTAAATTATTTTAAATCGTTCATAAATTTCTAAAATTATACTAAAATATTTTTGTATTTTTCCATCTAATCTAAATCTCATCTGATAATTTTACGACTAGCCAATTTTCCATTAAATTTTTTTTTTAAGTCACATTCAATTCTTAACTTGAATTTACCAGTTTTGAATTTACTCAATTTGAATATAATACTAAAATAAAGTTTCATATTTATATTATAAATTTTAAAAGTGTTTTTTTATTAAACATTGTTAATTCTTTATTAATAAAAAAAATCACTTGTTATTTTTAAAATTCAGGGGTTATAATATTAGTGTTTTATGTTTCATATAAAAAGAATTTAAAAAATCAGAATGAAATTAGACGAATGAAAAAAAATTGAACCTTATGTAATTTTGATTACAGTAAAATGTAATAACGTTTTAGTATAATTTTAAAAATATTTGGACGATTTAGTATAATTAAAAAAAATGCAGAAATGTTAGAATAATTAATTCTAAATATTTTACTTAAAAATTAAAATTTTTTGGACTTTTGACTAACCGAAAAAAAGTGAAAAATTAGAAGGAAGACGATTTAATATAATTGGAAAAAAAATATGAGGATGTTTGGTAATTGATCCTAATAAGAGAATAAAATAATAATAAAAAGAATATTTTATTATAAATTTTACCCATGATGATTTCTATATAAGCTGATTATGAGCTGAGTACATTTCACATTCTCAGAGTCTCAGTGTCTCTGATAGGTGTGTGTGCTTTCTTGAAACTGAAAACTATAGCCAGAGGATATCTGTTTCTTTATGCTGCAAATCCAAAATCTAATTTATCCTTTTCCTACTTACCCTTCTCTCTCTCTCTCTCTCTCTGTTTCTGAAGTTTTAGCTTCTGGGTTTGCTTCACCATGTAAGTTCAAAGGCTACATTATCATTTCTTTCTTTTCATTTTTAACTTGGCAAGCTCAAAATATAATGTCATATGTAAGAACCTGCTCTGTTCCATCCCTGTTTTTCTGTTCAAATTTGATTTGTGACTTCAAATCACTTATTTTAGCTTTTTGGACTGTAATATTGATTTTTAGTTGTTACATTTGAGCTTAGTTACTGACTGTGCTTGGCTTCCAGATATTTAGTCACCAGATCCATCTGGGTACCAAAATGGGGAGATTGTCAATACCAATTTGGGGATTTCTGCTATTGTGCTGCTTGTCAGCTGCAGCAGGAGAAACAAAATATCTGAAATACAAAGATCCAAAACAGCCTTTGGGTGTTAGGATCAAGGACCTAATGATAAGAATGACTCTACAAGAAAAGATTGGGCAAATGGTGCAGATTGAGAGAAGTGTGGCAACCCCAGATGTTATGAAGAAGTATTTTATAGGTATAAATATTCCTAAAAAGGTTATTTCATTTGGTTTCACTTACCCATTTACATGTTTATTATCTTAGTTTTTTTGGATGGTCTTTGTATGCGTATGAGATATTTGTAACAATGAATTTTTGTGGTTATGGATATATGTTTCAATCTTGATAAGCTAACTGGTTTTACATGGAATGGGTGATGACTGTGTGCAGGGAGTGTGCTCAGTGGTGGAGGGAGTGTGCCAGCACCAAAGGCTTCAGCTGAAACTTGGGTCAAAACTGTGAATAATATCCAAAAGGGGTCTTTATCAACTCGGCTTGGAATTCCTATGATTTATGGGATTGATGCGGTTCATGGACACAACAATGTGTACAAGGCCACCATTTTCCCTCACAATGTGGGGCTTGGAGTTACCAGGCATGTATATGCAGGATGGAGAACTGTTTTTGTCAATACTTGATTTGATTTTAAGAACTTGTGCTAGCTCTGTTGTGAAGTCATGCCAATTTGATTTGTTAATATGCAGTTACCACTTTTCTGTAGCACTGTTACTAAGCCATGAATGGATTTGAGATTTTCTATTTTGATGTTCTTTTCTGCTGAAAATATGTGAATTTGTTAAATTAATATGCTAAAAATCCAAATGTAAATGCATATTTAGTTATTCATTTAGTTGTTAATGCCTAAAGGTGAACTGTGAACATAATAAACATTGAATTAAACCGTGAAAAAAATGAGTGTTTTGCTTTCATTAACTGTTAAGTTTGAAGTTACAAGTAGACAAATGATATTTCAGTCTCACTGGTCCAGAAGAAAGTATTGGTCTTATCTGAAAGGATATTTTGTTGGCTTTTATAGTTTCCTCATCTATTTTAGTAAAATAATCAACCGTATAATCTCTTATTAATTTTTATTTTTATTTTTATATAATAATGCCTTTTTATTTCTCATAGGGATCCTGAGCTTGTCAGAAGGATTGGAGAAGCAACTGCTCTTGAAGTTAGAGCTACAGGAATTCCTTATGTTTTTGCTCCATGTATTGCAGTAAGAAACATGACAACAATTTGATTATTACATGTTCCAGTCTCAACCAAATGCTCTAATGTATTGTTGCTATCTTCTTCTGCTTTTACAGGTTTGCAGGGATCCAAGATGGGGACGTTGTTATGAAAGTTACAGTGAAGATCATAGAATTGTTCAAGCAATGACTGAGATTATACCTGGTTTACAAGGATACCTTCCTGCCAATTCTAAAAAGGGTGTTCCTTATGTTACTCCTGGAAAGTAAGTGCCTTGAAAATAAATAGCTGCTTCTGCCTTTGGATTTGACTTGGAAATCATGATGCATTTTATTCTCTATACATTTATTTATTTTTTTTCCGCAAATTCGTCTAAATCCGGAGGAATGGAAAAAAAAAAAAGAAAAAAACAAAAAAAGATACAAACTCAAATGAGCTTGTATCTTAAATTGATTGTCCTGGCTTTTAAAATTCAAAGTGGTTTCATTTATTTTTTTTATTTTTATTTTTGCTGTTTTCACTTTTTAATTGTGAACTAGTATGTTCTTCTTCATGTTTCAGTAGTTCTCTTCTCTGTTGCGGCTGAAATTTCATATAAGCACTAAGGAGATTTCTTTCCACATATCTAATGTTTGTACTTTGTAGTGGCATAAAAATATCACCCATTGTCTAATTTATGTTATTTAAAAGGATGATATGTCATCAATAGTTCTACATCATGTGGAGATAGCTTCCTTCCTTTGGACATTTTTCACTGTTGAGTTCATGGTGGACCATTTAGTTTTCCAGTTGTGGAACATAAATAAATGACACACAATTATCTAGGTACCTAGTCCCTTGCAGGCCTTCCTCTGTTCAAGCTTCATCCTTATAGAAGGCGCTTTCTTTATCATATCTGCTGTTAGGAAAGTATTAGGTCCTTGCCTCCTTGGGATATGTGATGCATCACTTTCAGTTTTTATGATGTGTATATAAGTAACCCTTTGGACGCTCTTGGGATGTTCTCAAAGGCTCAGCCATGTGAATGGCATTAATGGTGGGCCACGGCGTCTCTAGCTAAAGAGCAAAGAGAGGATTTAAAGGATTCGAGCTTCACATGTCTGACTTGAGGTGGTCTCCTTCTGATGTCAGACTAAAATGTTGAGGTTTCTTCTAATTTAATATGCTGGTCCAATAACAGTTGTTTCTTGCGCAAACTGTTTGGTTTGCCTTTTCATAGCTTAGAAACGTCACTTCAGGATAAAGTTTTGTGATAGAAAGCACTAGACTCATGCTGAGATGCACGGTCAATAGGTCCCACATTTTAAATCTATTCATTAGATGACATATCATTATGTACCATTGTGGTTTGAACTAATTCCAAAGTAAATATTTTGGTAAGATAAATTGGCCATTTGGATCTCAGTTGTCCACAATGAAAGTGTATAATTCCTGATCTTTAACCTGTTGATGCTAATCATGACTGAACTGATGTATACTTGGTCCTGAATATTGAATTCTTAACTGCCACTATTTTTAGATTTAGTTCCATGCATCTACAAATTTATCTATAACTCCCTTCACGATGTGAATCCGGAAGGTGTCTGGTTGTGCAGCAATATGTATAATTCCCACTTTGTGATTACTTCTACTGTTGGCTGAGAGTTCCACCTGCAGAAGAAGGTTTTCTGGTCTGATATCTGTAGGTTCATGGTTTTATTCATAATGAAGAGTTCTTTTCAATCAACAATTTAAAATCACCTACAATTCAATGAAATTCAGTAAGGGAAATAATTATATATTTGGAACTTTGGATTTGCAATTTCACATAATTTTATTTTTGGAACTTTTGGTTAGCAATTTCCTCTGACCAGTTGATTATTTTCCTTAGGACCAAGGTTGCAGCCTGTGCTAAGCATTACGTGGGAGATGGCGGCACGACTAGGGGAATCAATGAGAACAACACTGTGATAAATTTGCAAGGGTTGCTTAACATCCACATGCCAGCATACTACAATGCCATTAGCAAGGGAGTTGCAACAGTCATGGTCTCCTACTCCAGCTGGAATGGAAAGAAGATGCATGCTAATCATGATCTTGTCACTGGAATCCTGAAGAACAAGATGAAATTCAGGGTAAAATATTTATTTAAATAAATTCTGTTTCTTTCTTGAGTCCGTTGACTGAAATATAATGTATTTCCTATGCGTAATTTGTGTCTGTGGGTACCTTTCAGGGGTTTGTAATATCAGATTGGCAGGGGATTGACCGGATTACCTCTCCTCCACATGATAATTATTCATATTCTGTTGAAGCTGGAGTCACTGCCGGAATTGACATGGTCAGTGAAAGTTTTGTATGATCTAGGAAATATTATTTCAGAATGTTAAAGTGTTCAGTACACTATGTTTTGTAAATGAATTGAAGTATAAATGGAATTTATTGTTCTGCAAACTGACACACTAATTTGTCTCCCTTGTATTGCAGGTCATGGTTCCCTATAACTTCACTGAGTTCATTGATGATCTAAACTATCAGGTGAAGAACAAAATTATCCCCATGAGCAGGATTAATGATGCTGTACGAAGAATTTTAAGGGTTAAATTTACCATGGGACTTTTTGAGAATCCACTTGCTGATCTCAGTTTGGTCAACCAACTTGGTAGTAAGGTTTGCTGCTTCAATCTTCTTGCTGTAAAAGCCTTTTTTGTTTATCATTTTTAAATATGTGAGCTTTTATTGATCATACAATGTGCCTTGAACAGGAACATAGAGAATTAGCAAGAGAAGCTGTAAGGAAATCACTTGTGTTACTAAAGAATGGTGAAGCTGCTGACGAACCATTGCTACCTCTTCCCAAAAAAGCACCGAAGATACTAGTTGCTGGAAGCCATGCTGACAACTTGGGTAATCAATGTGGAGGCTGGACGATCA
This sequence comes from Aleurites moluccanus, assembly GCA_948193065.1. NCBI lineage: Eukaryota > Viridiplantae > Streptophyta > Magnoliopsida > Malpighiales > Euphorbiaceae > Aleurites > Aleurites moluccanus. The sequence goes on along the minus strand of CANXYC010620705.1, from coordinate 15,927 downwards.
CATGGCAGGGTCTTGATGGAAATGACCTCACATCTGGTATGTTTATAATTTATAAAATAAATTACCTTTAGAGAGAATGACTATAACTTTCCAAATACAATTGGAGGATTTAATCAATTTCTAAAGCTTTGATGCTGATATTAACATCTGTCAAAGCATGAATTTTTTAATTTGTAAATTGGAATTCTGGGACGTGCATGAAATACTTTTTCTTTTTACCTTCTGGAATTGAAGGGGGAAAGGGCTGCTGAAATTTGAACATTTTTGATCATTTGCATTACAAAACAAGGACTTGACCACTAAACTACTAGCCAAAACCCTGCATCAAATAGTTTTGAAATACTAATAATGAAATGATTTTTTTTCCATTATGTTGTGACAATGTTTTTAATGGAATACCATCTTCATCAACAGGTACTACAATTCTCAATGCGGTCAAACATACTGTTGATCCCACCACCCAAGTTGTCTACAATGAGAACCCGGATCTTAACTTTGTCAAGACTAATAAATTCTCCTATGCCATTGTTGTAGTTGGGGAGCCACCATATGCAGAAACATATGGTGACAGCCTTAATCTGACAATACCTGAACCAGGACTGAACACTATCACCAATGTGTGTGCAGCTGTGAAATGTGTTGTTGTTATCATATCTGGCCGCCCTGTCATGATCCAGCCTTATCTTGCAAAGATAGATGCTCTTGTAGCTGCTTGGCTTCCAGGAACAGAAGGCCAAGGTGTAGCTGACCTTCTGTTTGGCGACTATGGATTCACTGGAAAGCTTGCACGAACTTGGTTCAAGACAGTAGACCAGCTCCCAATGAATGTTGGTGATCGAAATTATGACCCTCTGTTTCCCTTTGGGTTTGGTCTAACAACTAAGCCTATTAAGAACTAAAATTCATTAACAGCGAGTGCTGTATTGCATTAGTCACTCTTTGTTTTGCTCTTTAATGGCTAAAACTTTTTTGGGGTTGTTTTCCCCCTCCATGAGGAGCTTCACAAGGGTCAAGCTGTTATCAAAGACTAGCATTAAGATGTATTATTTTAGATGATTGGAGCGATAATGATTGGTTTACATTCTTATTATGCGCCTTTCCCCATCCCTTTCTTTCTGAACATCAACCTTGACCAACTTTATGTCTATTTGGCATTGTTATTTGAGTTCTCTTGAAAAAGGCATTAATGAAAATGTTAGAGTTAAATCCAAGAGTTAACTTGATTAGTACAAGAGTTTTATTTCTCTTGTTGTTGATCATGATTCGATTTTCACTATTGGATTTCTTTGGAGATGAGACATAATGGGTGTTTGGGAGTGATTATGGATAATAAAAAATTATTACTTCTCAAAATCACTTTTGTCATAACTTATTTTGAAATAAGCAGTGTTTTGGTGCTTAAAAAATTTCAATTGAAAGTATTTTTCATCAAATTTTCAATTAAAATTTTAAAATGTCAAACAGTTTTACAAAACTCAATTAGCCTCTTTAATAGATTTTGGATTCTCAAATTGGAAGATCCAAACACCCTCATAGTCGGATTAACAAATAAGATAGGTTCGAAATATCCTAACTGTCCGATAAAAAAAAATGTTAGATATAGTTAAATTGCTTTCTAATTATTTTGACTCTTCTCATCCATTCATAGTTAAAAGACTCAAAACGATCCTATTAAAAACAGAATATACATCCCCTAAGTAATCAAAATGAGTTGCTCTTAAAGTGAATAACAGACTTAGTCAAATATAAAATCATTGCTCCCAAAATGTATTCCACATTATAAAATTAGATACAGCACACCATGTTTATACAATTTGCTTGCTTTGAATTGAATTTTTAAAACCTTCGTAGATTAAATTTTATTATTCTTTTACTCCAAAAATTTTATATGTAATCTGAGTTCTCTTAATATTATGGATGCGTTAATTCTACAATTATTTTATTTATTTATTTTTTGGTTCTTGATAGGTTTTCAAGTTTCGTCTTGCGTTTGCAATTTCCTTTTTTGATTTTGAGGTCAATGGTTATATTTGGGGACAAAAGCTTAATTTTAGCCTCTCAGCTTATTTTCGACATTCAATTAAATCTAAATTCACCTTTAAGATCAATTAAGTCCAAACATTTCATTTTAGTGATAATTAAACTCAAATTTCATATGATTTTAACACGTATTGAAGACGTGGTCAAAATTAAAATAGAAGAATAATTAAATAATTTTTAAAATATTAAATTATAAGAAAAAATTAAATAATTTGAAAATAGAAAAATAACCCTCTATTTCCTTTACTATCTCTAACAAGATCGCTTCTTTTTACCCTGAAACCCTCATCATATTGAAAATTCAACTCGAGACTAAAAATCTAACTGAAAGAAATTGAAAAGTATCATTACCGATCAAGACCCAAAATATCATCACCATCAAGACCCAAACCATCATCATCTGCTTACCAAGCCACTACTGTCATTGTCAATCGAGATCGAGTTTGCAGTTTGCATCTTTGGTTCACAAGTGGCCATGGACCTGATCTCTGTTGGTCTTTTACTACTACCATTGTCATCTTCTCCAAGTAATTATCGCTGGCTATATCTCCTTCTCAAGTTGCCGATTCGACTGAGACCAATCACCATTGTTCTCCTCATCACACTGCTACTCATATGTTTCATGCTAAGACTGAGTTTTTTTAATTTATTAAGAGAATTGAAGAGAGCCCTTAATAAGCAGACAAAAGGCGAGAAAAAACTATGGCTAGCTTCTGCCACTACCTTACAAAGAACAAGTGTTAAGTATAACTCACTTAAAAAACAACGGAGAAAAAGACTATTATAGAAAGAAAGTTTGAGAAATTTGATGAGATCGTTATGCTTTCTTCGTAGCACTTGATCATCATCCATGGCCACACCTACCCTTCTGGCCTTCCACTTGATATGCCGGTAATTACTGAGTTGTTACAGCTAGGTAGGCCGTCGAGAGAATGCTCCTAGTCCTTACTCCTTCCAGTTTGCCAAAAACCTTCTTGGCTAACTGTTGACATCATTTTCAATTTTAGATGCTATGATTTTGTATGGGATTTAGGATTTTTGATGAAACATATTAATTTTTGATTTTTCAATTAAAATAATTATATAGCTATTATATTTTAATTTATAAAATGCTTCAATTTTTTTATAATAATGCGTATATAACATGCTTCTTATAAAAGTCAAAATAAGATTTGATTTTACATAAAATAGAATTTTAAGGGTAAAATTGATTTAAAATGTTATTTTGAACCTAATTGAATATGAATATTAAGTTCATAGCAAATTGAGGTTTTATCCTTTTATTTGGTGACAAGACGAGACAAGACACATCACTAATTTTTTCCTCTTCTTGTCTTCAATCAAGATCTAATCACATAAAAAATTCAAATTTTCTTAGTTTTTTAAAATTTTATCCAAAATTTTAATTTTAACAATTTATCCTAATTAATTTATAATTTTAATTAAAAATAATAATTAAAATTAAAAATAATATTATATTTATACCTAATAAAAAAATTATATTAATATTTTTTCTCTTATAGTTTTCACTTCAAAGAAAAAATATTTTTCTCTTTTCTTTTCATTTTTGTTTTTCACTCTCTCTCTCAATTTAAGAAACTTAACTCCGTCTCCCTCACACATATATCTTACTTTGAAAAAGTATTTTTATTTCTATTTGATTTTAAAAAATTTAATCTAATAATTATCAATTTATAACAAAATGGAAGAGATGAAATTTAGAGAAAAGAGTGGAAAAAGAGAAAAGAGATGTAGAATGAGTGAAGAGATAAAGAAAAAGAAATAAAAATTATATTTTAATTTTAATTTAGATAAATTTCTATCACTTGGAATTGAACCATATATGTTTTGATGATTTCAAAACCTAACTAATAATTTTATCCATTACTTATGTGGTGTCTTTTGCAGCGACGATCCAGATTCTAATCTAAGGTAAATTGGTAAGGATTAACCAAACTAAAAAAAGGAGTCGCTACTCGATTAAAGGTGTAACCGGGACCATAAATGCAGTGCATTCCCTTTTTTAGAAAATAAGTGACGATTTTATCCCTGACTAAGTACTAGGTCACCTTATTCAAAGATTCAGGTAAGGAAATCAGGTACGAATTGGGGAAGATGTTAGACACCCCAGCCTATCTGGTTATTGTCCAACCTCCCTATTTAGCTAAAAATTTTAGGTGAAAACAACTTAGGCATACCCTTAATTAACCAATACAAGAAAAAAAACACATCATTTAAAGAAAACAATTCATAAGATGGAAATGTAATTTTTATCATGACACATGCTCAACTGTACCACAAACTAGACCAAGCATAATTCTCAGGAAAGATTGGAGGAGTTGCAAACAATCTCACTTAAAACCCAACCTCCTTAGACATAATTATATAAGGTCTAATTAATTATACAATCTCACAAAACCATGCCTAAAGATTTCATAAAATAATAATGTCCATTGCATAAGATTGATTCACACTAGCATAAAAAAAATGAAAGGAGAAATGAATCCTCTAACCCTAGCAACAGATTTGCATATGTCATTGAAATTAAATTACATTGCACATCATAAATCCATTCATCTAACATTCTAAGATAAAAAAAGGGAAGGAGAAATGAGTTTATACACCTACATCATTAAATAAAATTTTTGCACATTGAATTTTGCTTTTTGGGCCTTAATGCATTTAAGCCCATTTACCTTTCATACATGTTTGGGCCTTATGGGTCTCATATTATTTATTTTATTACTTTATCCCTACATGGTTAGTCTTTATAACACAAATATATATGTATAACATACATTGCAAACAATCATGTTTTATACAATTAGTCATGCCAAAATTCACATTTTGCATATGCATGATGCAAAACCTTTTAAATTACGTTATTTTAATAATCATGCTTAAATTATAGATTCATAACATTATTAATAAAAATTAGTAGTTTTTTAACTTCTTAATCACATTTTTATTTACCTAAAACTCTATAATTTTATGCAAAAATTAATTTTAATGCAACATATATGTATGACCATTTAAGTTTAAATCAAAACCTTATATTGATTAATTTAATCAATTAGTAGCTATTTGTGCCATCATACTTATTCTAAGGTCAATTTAACATATATTTAATCATATCAATTAATTCCTTAAGCACCAAAACTCAAACTTAAAACATAAAATTAAGCAATCTTGCAATAAACATACATAATAAGATTTTAATCAATATTTTCAACCTATCATACTTATAAATTAATTACACTCATCACATAAGCATGTAGCTTAAATTAAACACATCATTTTCAACATTTATATGCAAGAAATGCCTTAAAACATCATAAAAATCCTAAAACAAAAGAAATAAATACGAAACATAGCCATATAGCTCAAGAAAAAGCCTCTATGGGGCAAGCCAGACCTGTATGGGTCTTTTAGAGCCATATGGCCCTTGCTTGACCCGAGTGGATCTTAGCAGAGTCGTATGGCTCTTTAGAAACGCCATACGACCCTTTTGACCTGGTTCCTATAACCCATTTTGTTTTTGGACTATTTTCATTTTTTGGGTATGATTTCGAACCCTTTCTTCCCTATTCATCCAAACCTTTTTCCTTATGTTTTCTATGTGTTTAAACTTACTAAAAAACCAATTTGAAATCAATCCTAAATTTAGGCAATAGTTAAATTTCAAAATATAAGGGTTCATGCAAAAGAGGGCTCTAATCATGCCTTTCTAGTTTTTCTTATAATTTTAATTCAATTAATTAAACAATCAAACTTATTGATCATCAAAATTCAATATTTAAGTAACCAATTAACCTAAGTTCCTTTACAACAATTTTTCAAAAGTGAAAAAGAAGAAAATATCAAATGGATTGTTGCCAATCTATGTGATAGTAATATCCTAGGAATTGCAACCATAATTGAATAATATGATAATTAGTTATTGGTTTGAGAATATCGAAATAACTAAAGATAATTTTTGAGACACAGTTAGAATGCATTTATGATATTATCCCGGAAAATATCGGTGTTAATAACACTGCCTGAAAAATAGTAGTCCGATCGATAGATGAATTTCTAATTTAGACCAGGGGGTAAAGAATCATATAATTATATGTGTAATTATGGTAAAAAGAAAGAGGTGAAAAATGTTTAGGAACACTAAAAAAGTAAGCAATGGCAAAATCGTAAATAAGTAAAACTTTGGGGGGTATAGTGGGAAATCAACCATTTGGATTTCAAAATGGCTCTAAAACTATTTTTATAATAAAGTACAGATAAAAATAAGATATTTGAATTCCCATTTTGAAATATAAATCTTAACAGAATTGTCAAAATAAATTACAGAAGAAGTTGGAGTCAAAATTCAATTTATGGAAAGTTTAAGGATTTAAATGCAATTTGTCAATTTTAACTAGTATATAAGTGTAATATCTGTCATTTTTGGGCTATTTTATTAATTGTATGCTTGTTGAATTTAATTAATTGAAAATATGAATGTTTGAGGAAATCCAGAAATTTCTGGTTGCAGGGTGAATTTTTGTGAGGCTGATTTCTTGATTTTTAAAGGAATAATTTAGTAAAGCATAAAATATAAAAGTTATAAGCGTATATCTCATCTTTAATTTTGTAAAATGGTTTGATAAAATTCTATGTATGTGAAGAGTTATGTTTCCTTGATCAGAACCTGTCTGGTTCATTAATTTCTGCAGGAATCTGAGTATGTTTAAATTTTCTGGGAATGATTGAGACTGTTTGAGTCAAAAATGTAAACATGAGAAATGTTACTTTATGTGTTGTGATATTGGCTGTAAAATCTTAGGAGATTTGGATAAGTATAACTCAGTAGAGAGTGGAATTACTCAGGTCTATTCGAATGAATTTTGGGCAGTAAGTCAGGTGAATTTTAGAGAGTCACCATAGTCTGTGTAGTTATCTTTGTGATTTGAATTTTGGATATGTTGGACCCTTGAATGTCTATTTTGAGTGATAAAAAGAATCAGGAAGTTTGTATATTTGTAGCTCATTTGCGAGCAGATTAAATATAAGTTGTTGAGGAAGGGTTTCAGCTCGGCAGAGATTGATATTAGCTAGCCGGCAAATGCGAGGTAGCATTTGCGAGCCGGCAATGCGAGCAAGCGAAGTGGCAAGGTGGCACATGCAAAGTGGAGTTAGGAGAAGAGGCACATATGAGGTGGCATATGCGAAGGGGCATGTGCGAAGAGGGAGATAGGCGAGCAGAGTTTGGCGAAGAGGAATAGGCGAGGTGGCATTATGCGAAGAGGCATTGCCGAGGTGGCATATGCTAAGAGGGAGATAGGCGAGCAGAGTTTGGCGAAGAGGAATAGATGAGGTGGCATATACGAGGCGGCATATACGAGGCGGCATATGCGAGGCGGCATATGCAAAGAGGAGTTCGCGAGGAGAGTTTGGCGAGGCAGCATATGCGAGGTAGCATATGCGAAGTGGGAATTACGAGCTGGCTTATGCGAAGTAGCATTTCCGAAGCGGATTGGCGAAGTGGGAATTGCGAGCTGGCTTATGCGAAGTGGCATTGCCGAAGCGGATTGGCGAAGTTGGAATTGCGAGCTGGCTTATGCGAGGTGGCATTGCCGAGGCGGGTTGGCGAGATGAGCTGGCGAGCAGAGTTTTGAGGCAGTAGCCTATTTAACCAGTGCCCAGTAGCGATTTTCTTCACGATTTTCTTTCTTCTTCTATTCGTTCTTCTTCAGTTCTTCTCAGATCAGTTCCATTTATTTTCTAATGTATTAATACTCAAAATTAATACATTAAATCCCTAGATCATCTGATTTTAAGGCATCAATTGGCAGTTTCAAGCAGATTTTCTCAGGAAATCAGTTTTTGAAGAAATAAGGTAAAATTTCTTCAAATGTCATTTTCTTGTTAGATTAATAAAGTCTGGTAGTTAGAATAGTTAATTATGGATATAAAGAATTTATTACAAGCATTCTGAAGCTATTAATAGTAATTAATGTTGGAGAAATCAGAATTTATGGACTGTCATGAATAGTAACATGAACAGTAAATTCGAAATAAATTTCAGATTTTCTTTAAGAGATGAATTAAATTGATGTTGGGAATTAAAACTAGAAACTATAAGATGGTTAAATGTTAAGAAATCATATTGAGTATTATTGATTAAGGAAAACTCTAATTTTGAATATTTGGGAAAAATTTTTTAGGAGAAGAAAATCAAGGAAATTGAGGAGATTATTATTGAGCAAATTATTGAGGGAAATTCAAGGATAAATTTGTGTAGAGGTAAGTATGAACTTTGCATTTGCTTATTGCTTCTTTAAAATGATATGTCCAAGCATTCTTAATGTTCACTTGTATGATTCTCATATATATGATATTGTATTATGCACCTATTATTTGAAATCCCTATGATGTTCTTAAATAATTAATGAATTGTTCCATGTGATTACATTATATGAATGCAAATAGCTTGGTCATTCTTCCTTGGACCAAGTTCATATGAAACCATTTGCTATCTTGACTGAATTTGTATTATATGTTGATGGTCTTGCGACCAATATGTTTCTTATAAGATTGAAACCATATGATCCCATGGATAGAACGCTCTTCCCAATGAGAGTAAATTCATTAGTCCATTGTGCACTTTGGGAACTTAGCTGATAGGGTTTTTATCAGTGTTCCACCTAAAGGGGATCATGAACTATAGGCGTATGCCTAGCTAAGCATGCGTTTGCAATAAGGTAGCAAGGACTACCGATGCGCTCTGTTGTGATAGGTAGCATGGCTACTGATGCACTATGTAGTTCTATCATGTGATTTGACAGTGCTATTCGATTGTGTGCACTTCTGTTCTTGTAAGCCTAACCATATGATAATTTCTTACCAATGTTCTTGGAATTGACCTTTCCTTTGAATTGATATATATATATGTATATATATTTCTTTCATATTGCATGCTCATATCTTACTGAGTTGAAGGCTCACTCCTCTTCTGTGGATTTCAGGTGATAGTGTAGCTCATGAGGGAGCTAGTAGAGAAGATCAATCTTCTTGATTTATTCCTCCAAGAAGCCTCCATTGTAATCATTTTGAAAAATATATTTATGTATATGCATTGTATGGTATTATGGTATTGTATATATATATATATATATATATATATATATATTGGGAGTATACTCTAGAGCTCCGTAGTTAGTTATTAAAGAGGACACTATTTTGATGTATAAATTATTACATTTTGGGTTGCCCTTGTTCCTTAGTGATGTGGGATACCTCTTTTGATCAGCAAGGAACAAGAAGAAATTATGAAATGATAAGAATAAAGATATGAATTAGGCTTATATGGATCATAGAAATGAATATTGAATGATATCTATATTTGTTATGAATGTGTAATATAAATGAGATCCAGGATATGAGAGTTCTACGGGTATATAGTGGCCTTAAGCCTACCCTTGCCCTAGGACCGTCGCACCACTGAAGTCAGGGTATGAAAATAAGCATGCGTTAGGAAAATTTTGGCCATCTTCTTCTTCTTCCAAGCTTTGGCCGAACCATTCCTCCATCTCCCACCCAAATTCAAGCTTGTTTTTCTTAAGGAAACTTAAAGAAAACTTAAATCCAACCTTGTTTATTCCATTTCCAAGCCATTTCTCACCTTGAATCACAAAGAAAATCAAGGAATAATTGGAAAGGGATTTCGGGTGGATCACTTACACAAGGTAAGGAAGTGATTTGTTTAGTTTAATGATGAATTTAGACGTATTAGATGATAAGTAGAATGAGTTTTGTGATTAATTGCATCAATTGATGCATTTGATCACTTTTCCCCAATTTGAAACCCTAAACCTAAATTGAATGAGATGAATCTTTGATTTAGTGTTAGTTTATGTTATTAATCTTATAATGTGTTAATTGGAAGCTAATGGATAGATTATTTGTGGTTAGTTTGATGTAGATAATCAAATTGAGGAAGATTGCCATTTTTACCTACTTTGAGGAACTTGGTGACAAATCAATTTTGGTGGCTTGTTTGGTGTGGTAGATGAGTTTAATATGCATCAAATAACATGCCTAATGTGTTAGAATATTAATTGGAAATCTACCTTGAATGCCCAATTTTGGCCGAACCACATTTGTCCATTTTGCCTTGAATTTTTGTCTTGTTTTTCTTTGATTTTTCATGCCATTTTGATTCATTTGATTGTGTTTATTGTTGGCAAATTGATGTTTGTTGTATTGCCTACAATGTGAGATGTTTGTTGATAACATGGGCAATGTCAATGTTGCACCATAACCTAGCCAATTTGTCCATCCATTATTGCACACCAAGTGTTCAATGAAATGCCTAGTTTAAAATCCATAGGCCTACTATTGTTTTCTTCCATAGGTCTACCATTTGAATGCCATCGTCACCAGCAACATTGGCATGCCAATTGAGCCAACTTCTTGACTTGTTTTGCCCAACTTTTGATTCATCCCATTGTTAATTGCTCATTATATTACTACTGTCTAATGATTCTATTATTGCTTATTTGTTAATATATTGCATTCTCGTTTGATTATTCATGAGTTACTGCTACTTGATGAGATTGATATTATATATTGATATCTATTGATTTGTTCCATACTTTTATTGATTCTTATGAGATTTGACATAGCTGCTGCTCCGACAGGGTAGTGGGTACATACTGTCGGCAATGTGCACATTATATAATGATACCCTAGCTAGGAAGGGTTAACGGTCCTAGCCAGGAAGGGTTAACAGTCCTAGCCATAAGACCTGATCAGTCTTATATTTATTAATACATGATGGATACATGTGATATGCGTTTCATGGCCCTTTATCTATCCTATCCATGTGATATATTTTCCATTGACATGATTGTTACTTCTACAGTCATCTACTGTAATTTGATTCTGTATTCTGACATTCTTGAGCAGACTGATATTTTTAGTTTATCTGCCTATCCTCTATTGATGTTTCAGTTCATGTTTATGATAGATGCATATTAGATTCACTGAGTATCTTATATACTCACCTTTTCATTGTTTCCTCCTTTCCATGTCCAGAATAGGTAGGCATATTCTCGACTGTTGCTTCCCGAGGAATTCTGCAGTGTATTTAGCAGTGTAATTATTTTAAACACTGTATTTTATATGTATATATATATTAGTAGCTCAATAGGTTGTATAATGGTATAGTTAGTTTATGAATATGTATGTATGACATATTATGTAGTATAATTAATGATATGGCATGATATGATGGTAAATATAACAAATTGCAAAATGAATTACAGACAGGTTACAGAATGTCAGAATGGATAGTAACTAAGTAATTAATTAATAAATTGATAGTAATTGTTAATTGTATGTGATACTGGGTTCTATGAGTACTGGTCGCCTCTGACATCTCCTGCATCCTAGGACCATCACGTCCCGAAATCGGGACGTGACAGTGATTATGCCCAATCAATTCACTTGATGCAAAATTATGAAAAACAAATAAATAAGATAAAATTCGTTTAAACCTGGATACACCAAGGCCTAACAAATCGCTCTTAGACTTCATTCCTCTTGTTGCTTGCTTGTTTAAAATACTAAATAGGAACATATTTTAGAAGATGATTTGGCCCGACAAATACGAAACACAAACACTCAAGTTGCTTAAGGAAGTTGCTTGCTTGTTGAAGATATTTTGAATCAAGACTTTGATTCAAGTAAATATACTTCTTCTTGTAGAAACACAAATAATAAATCTCTTGTTATGTTTCTTTAATGAGAAGTTTGAAAGACAAGAAAAATCTTTGATTTGATTATAGATTTTCTCACAAAAACTTGATGTAATTTTAAGATGATGGTAGCTTAATTTAATCAAAGTGATTAATTCAAGAAACTAATTTTAAAATTTCAATTAAAAATATTCAGATTTAATTTATTTTAAGAAAAGTGATTCTTTGTAAAATTTTTGGTCAATGTTTCGATTTAATTTTTTCCTTTCTCAAATTAGTGAGGGTGGAAGCATATTTATAGGTTTCTTCCCTCACTTAAATAGAAAAAATGAATTAAAAGATTCCTATATTCATATTTACTTAGTATTCCTAAAGACTTCCTCCATCCTAAAATAAATGTCCTAGTTTTCTTTTTGTTATATCCTAATTTAATTGTCCTACTTTCTAATTTAAACTATATTTTACCTTAACATTTCAATAATACCCTTATATATTTAGTCTTATATAATCAATATAAACTTGAAAAAATAAAAATATTTATTATGTTTTGAAAAATAAGGAAATAATTGTATTTAATTAAGAGAGAAACATTAAATTAATAAAGGAGATGGTTGTACTTAATTAGGAGAGATTAAAGGTTAAAGTAGTCCGAAAAAATTTCTTAATATTTGTATATTTTAAAATTAGGACATTTATTTTAGGACGGAGGGAGTAATAAAATCTCCTAAGCAGTTAAAACAAAATTCCCAAAATAATTTTTGGATTGCTTGCCAACCAAGAACTCCCAAAACTGTAATTTAGATTTTAATCAAAATTTCCACCTTTAATTAAAATACTAAATAGGAACATGTTTTAGAAGATGATTTGGCACCAAAACAAGCCTGAAAACCCTAAATTTGAAAGAAAAATCAAACCAAGGGTGGCAGAATGGGTCCGGAACGAGCAGTGATGCGCGCCTAAGGCCCAGGGCTGTGCGGCTCAAGGAAGACCTGTCGTGGCCCTTCTCAGGGACATGCACCCGTCGGCTTCTTATGTGTCCGTTTTAGTGTCCGAATAGCCATAAATGATCAAAAACTTTTTCAAAAAACCTTTAAAATAGTTTTTAAACTATTTTATATTGAAATAACAACTTAAATTAGCCTCGAGCCAATACATACTCGACGGCTTGCAGCAACCGGGCCCACATACATCCAAACATCCGAACATGGCTAAAAATGACCCAAAATCATTTTAAATAACATTTTGACCTTTTTATATTAAAAGTAAAAACCCAAATCATGAATTGCTAAAACAAACCTAGCAATTTCCCAGATCCAAAAATAAAAGTTGCCTTTTGACAAGCAACCTTTTCCTTGCAATCTCGGATCTTGATACTATATCATCGGGTTTCGGCTTGGGCTAAAGGTGTATCAAAATTCGATTCTAACAATTTTCTCCACTTTAGAAGGGTTTGTGAAGCATGTGTGCGAGTGGACACAGTACAACAAAATATGCTAAAGTTTATGCAATCATTCAAGGTTAGGATATACAACCTAAACCTTACACTTCTAGTGTGTTTTGGTTGTATCGGGAATTCTTTTCTAGTCAAATGCAAAACACTCCTTTTTCGAAAGAGCCTTCTAATGAGATGATGATCTTTATTAGGACGACCATTGATTGTATCAGGAGTCCATTTTTCAGATGATACAAATACTTCTCTATCGAAGAGGACTTCTAATGGGATGACAATCCTCATTAGGGTAGCCATCGAATGCATCGGGAATATATTTTCGGACGATGCAAATACTTCTCCCTAGGAGAAACCTTCTAATAGGATAATAATACTCATTAGGGTAGCCATTAAATGCATCGAGTATATATCTCCGGGTGATGCAAATAATTCTCCCTTAAAGAAGCCTTCTAATAGGATAAGAATCCTTATTAGGGTAGCCATCGAGTGCATCAGGAATATATCTCTGGGCAATGCAAATACTTCTGTAATACCCTAGGAAGCCCTATCTTGAATGCATGATATATTTCTCAGTTTTTGGGTTGAAATTATTGAAATAATTAGAAATAATTTTAGAGAAACAGTTGGAATGCAAATGAGATACTTTTTCGAAAATTATCGGTGTCGAGAACACTGCCGGGAAAATAGCAGTCCGGCAAATTTAAGAATTTCAGACCCAGACTTGGGAAGATGAAATAAGTTAATTTTATGTGAAATTATGGTGAAGAGAAAAAGTTGAAAAATATTTTGGAATACCAAAAATAAGAGTAATGGCAAAATTGTAAATAAAGGCAACTTTGGGGGTAATTTTGGAAATCCACTATCTGGGATCCAGAAATGATCCAGAAGTATTTTTAAATGATAGACCAACTTAAAATAAGGTATTTCACTCCCCACACTTGAGGTTGAATTTAAACAGAATAGACAGAATAAATTACAGAAAGTTTTGGGGTCAAAAATACAAATAAGGAAAATTTTAGGCCAAAGTGCAATTAAACAAAGTTGTGGGACCCACCCATTCTAGAATTAAGCTAAGGTGGCCGACCAAATTAATGGATGGAGTGATGGGGAGGATTTTTGTTAGGAAATAATTATTTGGTTATTAAATATTATGAAGATTTTTTTTTATGTTTAATAGGAAATTGCCAAGTAGACAAATCTAGAATTTTCCATTTCTTTCATTTCTTTTAAGTTGGCTTTTGGTGTATGGAAAAAGAGGATAAGAATAGATATTAACAAAGGAAGTGGCCGAACCATTGAGGAGAGAAAAATCAAAGAAATAAGTCTTCCAATTTTTCCAAAGAATCAACCAAAAATAGATAGGAAATTGAAGAAGGAAGAAGCTTTATGAAGAAAATAGGATAGAAAAATTATGTTCAAGCTTTTGGTGGAGCCAAAGGAAGTGGGATTCAAGTATTTTAATTTGAGGTAATGATTCTAAACTTATTATTTTTAATTATATTTAAGAGTTCTAAGGTTTGATTTGGGAAATAATTGAGGTAATTAAGTTAAAAATGTAAAGAATAAGTTAGGGTTTATATAGTTTCTGAAATCTGTTTTAAGACAGTAAATTATGGCTAATATTCCAAAATTTTAATGACTAAATTTGACGATTGTTAAAACATGAATGTTTTAGATAAATATGTTATTATATATCTGTAAAACGAATTTGGAAAATTCGAAGTGAGGAAAGAGTTATTAGGTAAAAACTCTGACTGACTTGGAATTAGGTTTTCTAAAAAATGCTACTGTATTTTTATTATACGGACTGATAGACACAGAATTAGAAGAAGTATTAAACATGAAAAGTGTTCATTTATGTCTTATATATAATCTTGTAAAAGGGTTTTTCAATTAGATTTATGTTTTATGAGATATTAGGTCATAAGTATAAATTGCCCGGAATGACTATTTAACAGAACATAGGTGACAGAGTTCTATTAATATAAGGACCTTAAATCTGAATTAGAGAAAGTGTTAAACATAAAGATGATAATTTATATGTTATATAAAGTACTGTAAAATGGTTTTGTAATTGGATAAGCATGGTATTAATTGTAGGCATAGAAACAGGGCATGTCTGGATAAAAGTTTCAGGACAGTAGTTTAAATTTGAAAATTCACTAATAATTGTTCAGTGATCCTGTAATATCTGCCATTTTGTAGTGTAATTATCAATTTTATTTGTTTGGAGAATTTTAAATTTTAATGAGAAGTTTGGAATTTCAGAAATTTTGCTTTGACTATAGCAGAATTCAGTGTTGGCCATTACTTGCTCTTAAAGACATATTTGGGTAAAGTGTAAAATATGAAAGTTGTTAATTTATGTTTTAACTATAATTCTGTAAAATGGTTTGATAAGATTCTGAGTATGTGATAAGTTGTGTCTATTTGAGAAAGGCTGGTCCGGATGAGAATTCCTGCAGGGATGCAGTATGAGTTTGTAATTTCTGAGAATGACTGAAGCAGAATTTGTTGAAGTTGTAAACATGAAATATGTTTCTGTGTGTGTTGAGATTATGTTTGTAAAATTTCAGAATTTTTGGATGAGTATATCTCAGTGGAGAGTGTTTTGTATCAGGGCTGTTCGGTTGGATTTTGATGCAGGAGTCTGGGTGACTTTTGGAGAGTCACCACTGCCTGAGTATTGATTAGTTTGATATG
>CANXYC010620547.1:0-15231 GCA_948193065.1 Aleurites moluccanus | reverse complement strand
AATTGTAGATTGAAGGAATTGAGTTTTCAAAGTTTGCTTAATTTGGGGATTTTGGTGAATTGGTGAAAATTAGCTATTTCATTGGCAATTGGAAGGCTTAGGTGAGTTTACATTGCATCAAATTACTTGAATTATTGATTGAATTGTTGAATTGAATTCAATTGGCAAAATCCCTAAAGTGGCCGAACCTATTTTGCCCTAAACTGCCATTGTGTTTGTTTGGTTTTTACTTGAGTTTCCTTGCCAATTTGACCCTAATCTAATGCTGTTAAATCTTGCTTTTGATGCACTTGCGTTATGGAACAATGTACCTTGTTATTGTGTTGAACCGGCAAGCCAATTTTGCTCCGAACCCTAACCTATTGGCTTGTCATTGTATGTTACCTTGTGTTTGATAATTTACCTAGTTTATTTGACATTTGGCTAGTGGTTTTGCATGCCATAGGCCTACCAATTGGATACCATTATCGTTGGCGATAATGGTATGCCAATTGACCTATTGGTTTCGGCCACCGAACTCACTCTTATTCCTTGCTTTATCTTATTATCACACTTGATTTTATTAATTGTAAATTACCTTTGACATTATAAATGAGTTTATTGAATATTGATTGATTGATACCGAAACAATTACTATTGATTGATTGATATCCGGATGCCATTGTTTCTTATGGTATCCTTTGCTTTTGATCCTGTTATGGTTTGGTAGAACTTTCGATTCGACAGGGGAGTGGGGAAATACTATCGACCTTGTGCACATTATATATTTGTACCCTAGCTAGGAGGGATTGTGGTCCTGGCCATAGGGCTTGATCAGCCTTATGCTCTTTTGATACTGGTGACCTACATGGTTCAGTGATATTGATTGATATGATACTGGCGACCTATATGGTCCTGTGATATCAATGATTTGGTGACTGTTTGATTTCTTTTCATTCAGTCCATCTCATTATATGCCTTTCCATATGTAACTGAAGATATTTGCTATTTCTTGACCTTGACTGTATTTTGATAACTCTATTGTTTATTGTATATCATTTGATTTATTCCTTTGCCTATTTGTACCTATTTAATAATTGTGATGCATGTAAATTCACTGAGTATCTTTCATACTCATCCATTTGTTTGTTTACCCCATTTCAGGAAATTAGTAAGTTGCAGAATCCCGACATCTGTCTTCCGTGAATTTCTGCTGCAGTTTATTTATATAAATTCTGGATTTCTGTATTATTATTTGAGGTTTCTTTATTTAGCTGCTCCATGGGTCTGTATGGGTTAGTTAGGAGAATTATATTATCTATAATATATATTGATAATTATATTTTGAGTGATATGATGGTTTATGATGAGATATGTGAATGATAAAGCCAACTGCAGAATGATTGACAGGTTAACAAAATGAATAATAGGATAATTTAATGGATGGTAATTATATTCAATGATTATATTTATATTGAGGTTGATAGATTGTGTAATGATACCGAGTTCTACGGGTGTTGGTCGCCATTGGCATTTCCCATGCCCTAGGACCGTCGCGGCTCGGGAAACTGGGTAGTGACAGAAATATTATACAGTTTGAGCAGCTTGAGCAGGGTAACATGAGTGTGGAGGGGTATGCTACCAGGATAACACCTACAGAGGCTGATCTTATCAGCAGGTTTAGGAGGGGATTGTATGCCTCATTACATAATGCTCTGCTAGCTACATAATTCACTTCTCTGACGATGATTATTGATAAAGCTAATCAGATGGAGGACAAGTATAAGTCAGAGAGAGCAAAGAGGGAACATAAGAGAAAAGGAGGATCCAATGCTCAGAGCAGAAGAGGAGAGTTCTCAATTGAGACAGATAGAGACAAGATCCAGAATGGAACAGAGGCTATAGTTTGGTAATCAGAGGAGAAGGAGTTAGAGTAGGGGTCCTCCAGTATAGTTAGTTTATGGTTATTCGTAGGGTTCATCTAGACCTATGACACGGATGTCCAGTGTACCTATACGCAGTTTATGTGGCAAGAGACATGGAGGGAAATGTAGGCGACATTCAGATGCTTGACTTAAATGTGGTCAATATGGGCATTTTATTAAGATTTGCTTGATGTAGAGTAAGCAGCAGTATCACAGCTGACAGTATAAATGAGTCAAAATGATAACATAGAGGCTCCAGGCAGAGGCAGAGACTAAGGGCAGGTACAAAGTAGCAGTTAGGCTCCTACAGGGAGAGGTCAGGGGTAAGTTTTTGCTGTAAATACACAGGAAGCCCAGAGAACAGACAACACAATGACAGGTATGGTCTTAAGTCAAAATGAAATAGCACAAGTCTTGTTTGATTCGGGTGCCACACATTCTTTTGTATCACCTATGTTTGCACTTAAATTGAAAATGGATAGGCAACTAATGAATATTCCATTAGAGATATTCACACCTATAGGGGAAAGTGTATAAGTAAAATATTTTTACCCGAGTTGTATGGTAGAAATTGAAGATAATATTCTGCATGTTAATTTAGTAGAATTTCCTATGCTTGAGCTTGATGTAATATTGGGAATGGATTGGTTAAAAACTCATCGTGCAGTGATTGACTGTTATGAGAAGAAGATCAAATTTTTGCCAGAAGGACAAACAAAATTTGAGTACCAGGGTGAAAAATGTGAAACTGGTATCAAATGTATTTCAGCTATCCGAGCTAGGAAGATGATAAGGAAGGGTTGTTCAGCTTACTTGGCTTATATGATAGATGTACAGAAGGCTCTGACAGGAATTGACTAGATACCTGTTGTTAGAGAATTTCCTGATGTTTTCCCTGAGGATTTGTCAGGGCTACCCCTAGAAAGGGAGATTTAGTTTGAAATTGAGGTGTATTCTGGTACTGATCCGATATCCATTCCTCCCTACAGAATGGCACCCACATAATTGAAGGAGTTGAAGGTGCAATTGCAAGAATTACTAGATAAAGGATTTATGCAACCGAGCAGTTCTCCATGGGGTGCTTCAGTGTTGTTTGTGGAAAAGAAGGATGGCTCATTACGGATGTGCATCAATTATCAGCAACTGAATAAGGTGATTGTTAAGAAAAAGTATCATCTGCCACAGATTGATGACTTGTTTGATCAGTTGCAAGGTGCCAGACACTTCTCAAAAACTGATTTGAGATTAGGGTATCATTAGTTGTGGATTTTAAAGAAGAAGTACCTAAGACAACTTTCAAAACCCGATATGGACATTATGAATTCTTAGTGCTACCTTTCGGGTTAACAAATGCTTCAGCCATATTTATGGATTTGATGAACCAGGTCTTCAAACCTTACTTGGATAAGTTTGTCATAGTGTTTATTGATGACATACTTATCTACTCTAAGAGTGAGGAGGAACATACAGAGCATTTGAGAATGGTATTGCAGATACTACGGGAGCATCAATTATATGCTAAGCTATCTAAATGCCAATTCTGGTTAATTGAAGTGTGTTTTCTGGGTCATTTGATATGCAAGGAAGGTATTAAAGTTAATCCTCATAAAGTTGAAGTTATTGCTAAATGGCCCTGGCATACCATTATTATAGAGATTCGCAGTTTTTTTTTTTAGTATGGATGGATATTATAGACGGTTTGTGAAGAATTTTTCGAAGATAGCTGCTCCATTGACTAAATTGACCAGGAAACAGGAGAAGTTCCATTGGAAAAATGAATGTGCGAGGAGTTTCCAGACTTTAAAGTCTTGTCTCACGATTGCTCTAGTGTTAGCTTTGCCAACGGAGAATGATAAATTCATAGTATATTGTGATGCATCTAGAGTCAGATTGGGTTGTGTACTTATGCAAAATAAGAGGGTTATTGCTTATACTTCTCGACAATTAAAGAAGGATGAGATAAATTATCCGACATATGATTTAGAGATGGCTGCAGTGATTTTTGCATTGAAGATCTGGAGACATTATTTATATGGGGCTAAATGTGAGATTTATATGGATCATAGAAGTCTACAGTATATTCTGTAACAAAAGGGTTTGAATCTCCAGCAACGAAGATGGGTTGAGTTGCTAAAATATTATGATTGTGAGATATTGTATCATCTGAATAAAACCAATGTTGTAGTTGATGCTTTGAGCTGGAAGTCTATGGGTAGTCTAGCCCATATTTCAGATATAAGAATACCATTGATCCGTGAGATGAAAGAGTTAGTTGATATGGGAATTGAGTTAGAATTGGGATCCCAGGATAGAAATAAGGCTCTTATAGCCTAATTTCAAGTTAAGCCAACGTTAATTGATGAAATTAAGGCAACACAGGATAGGGATCCAAGATGTTCAAAATGGCAAAGCTTCAAAGTTCACAGTTGAGGATGGAATATTGAAGTGTGGTAAATAGTTATGTGTACCCAACATTCATGGATTATGGAAGCATGTCACTATGGATTTCGTGGTTGGTTTACCGAAGACTTCACAAGGTTATGATTATATATGGGTAATAGTGGATCGGTTAACAAAATCTACCCATTTTCTTGAAGTGAAGACTAGTTATACTGCACCACAGTATGCCCAGCTGTATGTTGATAAGATTGTATGTCTTCATGGAGTACCACTAGTGATTATTTCAGATAGAGGGACACAGTTTACTTCGAGGTTTTGGAAGAAATTCTAGAAAGCATTGTGTACATAGTTTTTCATTCTCAGATAGATGGTCAGTCAGAACGGACTATACAAAAACCAAAGGACATGCTTCGATTATGTGTTATGGATTTCAAAGGCAACTAGGATCAGTATTTACCATTGATTGAGTTCTCCTATAACAATAGCTACCATTCATCAATCAGGATGGCTCCTTACGAAGCACTATATGGTAGGAAATGTCGGTCTCTAGTATGTTGGGTGGAACCAGGTGAAAAGAATGTACAAGCCCTAGATTTAATTAAAGAAATAGTGGAAAAGGTGATAATTATTAAAGAACGCATGACGACTGCCTTAAATAGACAGAAAAGATATGCCGCTCCGAAGAGGAGAGATGTACACTTCACAGTTGGTGACCATGTTTTCCTCAAAGTCTCACCTATGAAAGGTGTGATGAGATTTGGGAAGGTAAACTGTCACCTATATATGTTGGGCCATTTGAGATCCTAGAGAAGATTGGCAAGGTTACATACCGATTGGCTCTTCCACCTAATTTGAGTCACGTGCATCCGATATTCCATATATGTAGGCTTTGGAAGTATGTATCTGATCCATATCAAATGTTAGAGCTTAAGGATATTGGAATAGATGAAGACTTGACATATGAGGAGGTACCAGTAGAGATTGTGGATCGTCAAGTCAAACAATTGTGCAACAAGGAGATTCCTCTGGTTAAAGTATTATGGAGGAATCAGTCAGTAGATAAGTGTACCTGGGAAAGTGAATAGGATATAAAGGTTAATTATCCATTCCTATTTTAACATTAAGGTATGTATTGATTTTAAATTCAATGATGAATTTATTTGAATGGGTGTAGAATGTAATACCCTAGATTTATGTCACAATTATTAAGCAGTATTATTTAGTATCAGATCGAAAACACCTACGATAATTAGGAAATTTAAGAAACTAATACATTATTAAATTAAAGAGTATTTTTCTCAATTACATGGCTATGAAATATTAAGAATAATGATAGTTAATTATATGAAGAAAGTATGGAAAAATATTAAAAATGATGAAAAATTAATAGAGTGGCAAAATCATTAATAAGTAGAACTTCAGGGGCATTTTAGAAAATTCACTATGCACTACCAAGAATTATTCCAGAAGCTATATGATGATAAACTATAGATAAAAATAAGTTATTTTACTCTCCACTTCAGAATCTAAAACTCAACAGAATTGACAGAATAAACTACATAAAGTTTTGGGGTCAAAATAGGATTAATGGATGTTTTAGGGAGGAAAATATAATTTGCCATAATTCCCACCGATATAAAGGACACTTAGCCAATTTTCCATCATCCTTCTTCCATCTTCTTCTTCTTTCAAGCCTTGGCCGAACCACCATTTTCTCCATCCCACCATTTGCCAAGCAAATTTTTCCAAGAAAACCTAAACACCAACCTTATTTTATCCATTTCCATCCATTTTTTACTTGGAATCACAAAGGAAATTAAGGAAATTCCACTATTGCATTTCAGCACTTCCATCCCAAAAGAGGTTACTTGAAGTTTTCTTTGATTATTTAGGTTAATTAAGTGTTATAAATGATGAATTAGATGGGTTTAGCTTTCAATTGCATTAATTGATGCATATGGATAGAAAACCCTAAATTTTCAAATCCTAATGGAAGTTGTATGATACCAAACCCTAGATTAATCATCTTTTATGTCTAATTAGGTTAGATTATGTTTAATTGATACTAATGGAAGCTTAATTGATGTCAATTTTGGTGTAGAAAATTAAGAAGAACCAGATTGCCATATATGCCTTAGTTGAAGAAATTAGTGGAAAAAGATTTTTTCTAGGCAATTTGAAGCATTAGGTGAGTTTAATATACATCATATAACATGCCTAAAGACTTGAAATGAAGTTTGGAAACCATTTCATCATGTCCCGTTTTGGCTGAATGCATTGGCACTATTCATCCTTGAATTTTGTTTTGCTTTTGTAATACCCTAGGAAGCCCCATCTTGTATGCATGAATTGATTTCCAGTTTATAGTTTAAAAGCATTGAAATGATTGGAAATAATTTTAGAGACACAGTTAGAATATAAATGAGATACTTTTCTGGAAATCATTGGTGCTGGAAACACTGTCGGAAAAATAGTAGTCCGGCAAATTTAAGAATTTCAGACCCAAACTTAGGAGGATGAAATAAGTTAATTTTATGTGAAATTATGGTGAAAATAAAGAGTTGAAAAATGTTTTGGAACACTAAAAATAAGAGTAATGGCAAAATTGTAAATAAAGGCTACTTTGGGGGTAATTTTGGAAATCCACTGTTTGGGATTCAGAAATGACCCATAACTATTTTTAAATGATAGAACAACTTAAGATAAGGTATTTCACTCCCCACAGTTGAGGTTGAATCTAAACAGAATAGACAAAATAAATTACAGAAAGTTTTGGGGTCAAAAACACAAATAAGAAAAATTTTAGGTCAAAGTGTAACCATTCAAGGTGTGGGACCCACCCATTCTAGAACAAAGCAAGAATGGCCAGATGCATATTCAGCAAAAGGGACAAAAAAATATTTTGATGATGTTTTCTTAAGTTTAACAAGAATTTGACAATTGTTTTGTTTTTAGAATTTTCTTCTAAATTCTTTCTTCCTTACAATTTCTATTAGCTTTTTATATAAATAGAATAGAAGAGAGCTATCTATTTGATTGGGGAGGCCAAACCACTCATATAGAAATAAAAAAATAAAATAAAATTACTCCTACAATTTCATAGAAATCATTTAACAAAAAGACTAGGAAAGATTAATGGAAGAAAGAAGCTTGATGAAGATAGTTAATAGAAAGTTTGAAATTTAAGCAATTAGAGGGATCAAAGAGGATGGAATCCAAGAGTTTAACTTAAGGTAAGGTTCTTAAACTTCAATTTTTAGTTTAATTTAAGAGATCAATGGTTTGATTTGTAAATATTTGAATTATTTGAGCTAAAGAGGATGAAGATGAGCTAGGATTTAAAAGGGATTTTGAATCTGTGTTGAAACAGTAATTTGTAGGTAATAATCCAAAATTTTAATGACTGAATTTATGGATGGTTAAAACATGAAAGTTGTATATAAATATGTTAATTAGATTTTTGTAAACAAAATTTTTAAAATTTGAAGTGAGGAAAAAGTTATTAGGTAAAAACTGCGATTGACCTGGAATTAGGTTTCCTAGAAAATGCTACTATGTTTTTATTGTACAGATTGATAGAGATAGAAGAAGAAGTGTTCAACATACAAAATGTTTATTTATGTCTTATATATAATCCTGTAAAATTATTTTTCAATTGGATTTGTGATTTATGAGATATTAGGTCATAAGTATAGACTGTTCGGAATGACTATTTAACAGAACATAGGTTACAGGATTTTATAGATATGAGGACATCAAATTCTGAATTAGAGAAAGTATTAAACATAAAAAATGATTATTTATGTGTGATATAAATTACTATAAATTGATTTTGTAATTAGATGAATACAAAATTAATTATAGATATGGAAACAGGGCATGTCTGGATAGAGATTTCAGGACAGTAATTTAATTTTGGAAATTCACTAATAATTGTACAGTGATCCAAAAATTCTGAAATTTGGATATGTTATAAGTTTATGTGTATATTTTCAATGGGAAAAGTAATTATAGTAATTGGTTAAGTATTGATTGAGTTATTAGTAAAAGAACAGTATCTGCCAGAATAAGATTTGTAGGCAGAATGCAGGCAGCAGGACTGGTTGTAATAGTAAGTTTAAGTTAACACCATAAATTGTGTAGTAATGAGTTTAATGTGAAATTTGAATATGTTAGAAATTTATATGTTAAGTTTAATTAAAAATAAGAATTGAAGCAATTGGAAAACTGTAGAATGAGTTAGAGACAGAAATGTCTGAACTGCCAGAATGAGGTCTATAAGCGAGCGTTGTTAGGCTAAAACCCTAAGTAAAAGCATAAATGGAAATTTATTAAATTAAATTGAAGATTTATATATAACATATAGATAATACTGATTGTTAATATTTAAATTAATGTATAGCTTCGAATACTGAAGAAGAGATAAGTGGAAGATCAAAGTAAAGAAGTGAAGTGTGGAAAGTAAAGATATTAGCGAGGTGAGTAATGTATACATTATTATGCATACCCATGTTTTAATTTGTTGACCCAGTGAATATGTTTTCTTCTTGATTAAATGCCACTTTGTTATTATTGATCATTCTTTGATTTTCCTAAATATTGAAATTTATCCATATTTATTAATTGTTATTGATGTTGAAAAGCCTATTATTGTTGATTGATCATGTACCGAAATGTTTTCAAAAGTACACATACCAAATATTTAATCGTATACCAGGATATTTATTGTTAATGGCTACCCTTGTATTAATTAAAGAAACCGATACATGATTAATGAAATGTATTGATATTGATTGACCAGTAAGCCCAAATATATCGATCGAAAGCTATTTTACCATAATGTTCCTAATGAATATTTGATATTGTTATTGATTTCCATTGACCTATTTTACATGTGAATTTGATAGAGTTGCCTCTCTGACAGGGTAGTGGGCACATATTGTCGGCAATGTGCACATTGTTTACTGATGCCCTAGCTGGGAAGGGTTCTGGTCCTAGCCATAAGATCAGATCAGTCTTATACTTACTAATACTGATATTATTGGAGACTGTACATTTACATATAGTCCATACTGTTCAGACCCTTTATTTGTCTTATCTACATGATACGAGTATTGTTTATATGTTTATTAATTCCAAGCTTATATCTTATTGCTTAACATTGATGACCAATCTTTCATCTATTTGATTGTTACCTGTTCCAAACTCCTAAAGACATTTGGTGTGCAAATTAATTAACCTTGACATGTAAATTGAATATATTGATATTTTTCATCGTATTTATTGACACTTGACTACCATTGACCATTTTTGCTATTATATGTTTATATCTCATATTTAATGATGTATACATGCTCACTGAGTATTTTTATACTCACCCTATTGTGGTTTATAATTTTTACAGGAATGAGATAGAGAAGGCTAATTCCAAGTCAGTTTCTTTTCCGACTTAAAATGTCAAGTACATCAGTTAGAATTTTATTCTCTAAAGGTCGTGAATGTCAACTTTTAGAGCTCCATGGTAATGTGTATAATTAGAAGATTAAGTACTATAATGATGTATGAGCATTGAAATAATTGACAATTCAGTGGCATTCAAAATGTAATGTGTAATGTTAGTGACTGATAATAACAATGATAGTGAAGTGATAGAGACAGTGATACTGAAATATGATAAAATGAAATTCATATATTTTAAAAGATATTTAGAAGTGTTATATATGTTTGTGAAATTGTGAAGTTGAGGGTATAAGATTGGCAAATTATTGGGAGTGTAAAAATAATTTTAGTGTAGGCTTTGTAATTTTTGAAAAATCCAGTTTTGGGTTTGGAATAACATTAAAATTACAAAAGAAACTCTGGCAAAATTGCTATAAAATTTATAAGTAATAAATCAAATTTAAGCATTGATGAATGAATTAAAATTGATTGAATGATTAACAAATGGATTGTTCATGGATTCTATAGGTTTCTGATGACCTTAAGTCTACCCGTACCCTAGAACCGTCGCGATCCAAAAGTAGGCCGTGACAGCTTTTTCTTTGTTTCATAAGCTAATTTGATCCATTATTTATAGTTGTTTATTGGATATTAAATTCCTATTGTATTGTCCTTCTTGTGAGCTTGTTGTTTGATATTGGGGCAATGTTGAAGTTGCACCAAAACCATAACAATTTGCCTAAAGAAAGTTGCACACCAAGTGTTCGATGAAATGTCCCAATGGAAATCTCATAGGCCTACCATTTGAATGCTATTGTCGCCAGCGACATTGGCTAGCCAATTGTACCAACCCATATGACCTTGAATGCCTACTTTGATATCAAACCCATAATTGATTTCTATACCCATTGGCATATTATATGTACCTTCCATTGCTTATAAGTATTTGATTGATTGTACCGATTGATTGAATTGCAACCTAATTGAACATTGATGAGTTCTTTGATACCTATTGATATCCATTGATTTACTTTCATCTTATTAATGAATTATATATTGATTTGACACAGTTACCTTACCGATGGGATAGTGGGTAAATACCGTCGGCAATATGCATATTGTTTATCATAGACCCTAGTTAGGAAGGGTTAATTGTCCTAGCCATAAGGCTTGAACTGCCTTATATATATTACATGTGATTATATATGATTAAATGTGTTAAGGCCTAATATTTGTCTTATCCATATGATATATGTATTGATAGCCTATTTATTGATCATAAATCATTGCTTATGTCTAATTTCTTTTCTTTTATAATTTGGTGTGCAACAATGTTAACTATTGATTATTTACCTATCATTTTATTGCTTATCCAACCTTTACCCATTATATGATGTATATTAGATTCATTGAGTATTTATATACTCATTCTTTAGTTATTTACCATTTTTCAAGGCAAGAGTAGAAGTCGGATTCCAGTATCTCTTCCTCCGTGGAATCATGCAGTATAATTTTGACAATGTAAATATTTAAATTTTGTGTTATGTATTTATTCTAGTAGTTCCATGGTTATGTATATGGATATAGATAGATTGTATATATGGATGATAAATATTATATAGAGGTTAATGATGTTTGTGGCATATGTGGTTAATGATTACAAACTACAGAATCACAGTTTACAAAATACATAATGCATAATAAATAATTAATTGGATAGGATATGGGTTCTATGGGTGTCAGTCGCCTCTAATAGTTCCTGCATCCTAGGACCGTCATGTTCCAAAATTGGGACATGACATAGCCTTTACCGGTACCCTTGAATATGATACAAGGCATATATTCTTTTTTCATCGATGGAATTCAAGTGAGCATGATAGCCTCTGACCCATTTATCTTCGTCAAGCTAGCTTTCTCGGATTATTCTTGCAGATCTAATTTGCATCTCAATTAGAAGCACCGCTTCCATTCTATACATTAGAGCATAAGGATTTGCCTGGTGTTTGAATAGAAGTTTGATAACCCATAAAGCAAAAGGCAAATGCTCATGCCAGCTTATGTTACTAGAAATCATCTTTTGCAGAATGGTCTTGATAATCTTGTTGGCTGTTTCCACTACACCATTAGTCTAAGGATGGTATGGGGAAGAACTATGATGCTGAATTTTCTATTTCTTCAGCAGGGTCACAACTTCTTTCTAAAAGTGAGATTTGTTAGCTGTCATGACCTCAAAGAATGTAATACCCTAGAAAATACTACAGTAACTGAACAATATAACTAGTTATCGGACTGGGAAACACTGACATAATTAAGAATTTCGGAGAATTTATACAGTATCTAATTAAGTTAATTTTTTTCACAGATACTTGTATAATAAGATATTAAGAATAATTATAGTTAATTATATGAAGAAAGTACAGAAAAGTATTAAATATGTTGGAAAATCAACATAATGGCAAAACCGTAAATAAGTGAAACTTCAGGGATATTTTAGGAAACCTACTGTTTATGTTCCAAAATGGTTTTGAAACCATTTTTATAATAAACTACAAATAAAAATAATCTATTTTAGTTCCCACTTTGAAATTTAATTCTCAACAGAATTGACAGAATAAATTACAGAAGGAAGTGGGGTCAAAGTCCAATTATTAGATAGTTTAAGGACCAAAGCATAATTTGCCGATTTTGCTTAATATATAAGCATGCCTTAGAACATTTTAGCTCATTTTCTCTTCTTTATTTGGCTTGGACAAACCATGCTCTTCCCATCTCCACCAATTTTTCAAGCAAAGTCCTAAGAAACATATAGAAAACTTGAAAGCAACCTTTGATTCTTCCATTTTCATACAAATTTCACTCGAAAAATCAAAGAATTTCAAGAATTCATTGAAGTGGGATTTCAGGTGGTTCAAAACACTAAGGTAATAAATTGATTTTCTTGATTTATTAGATGATTTAGATGTATTAGATGATAAATAGAAAGGGTTTAGTGTTCAATTGCATCAATTGATGCATTTGGTGAGTTTTCCCCAAATTTCAAACCCTAATTCAAAGTTGTTTGATTTGAAACTTTGAATTGATGTTATTTAATGTTTAATAATCTTAGAATATGTTAATTGGATGCTAATGGATGGATATTTTGTGATTGGTTTGATGTAAAAAATAAAGAATTAGAAGATTGCCAATTTTGCCTTCTTTTAGGAATTTGGAGGAAAATCAATTTTGCTATCCTATTTGAAGTATGAGGTGAGTTTAATATGCATCATTTAACATGTATTATGCATTGGATTGAAGTTTGGAATTCATTTTTTTTAACCCCATTTTGGCCGAACCTTGAATACTTTTCACTCCATTGATTTTTGTTTGTTTTTCCTTTCAATTTGCAAGCCTATTTGATCTTATGAATGATGTTTGTTGTTGGATATTTGATGCCTATTGAATAGCCTTGATTGTGAGCTTGTTGATGATTATATGGGCAATGTCAATGTTGTACCATAACTTAGCCTAATTGTCCATTCAATGTTGCACACCAAGTGTTTGATGAAATTCCTAGTTCATTTTGCCATAGGCCTATCATTTGTTTCATCCATAGGCCTAATATTTGAATGCCATTGTCGCCAGTGACATTGGCTAGCCAATTGTGCCAAACATTTGATCATTGATGACCATCCTATGTTCTAACTCAATGTTATTTGCTAAACCTATTGCTATTGTTTACTTACCACTTATTGCTTATTCATTGCTTAATTACAGTCTCGTTTGATTATTTCATGAGCTATTGATTATTAATGAGATAGTTGTCATATATTGATGTCCTTTGACTTGTTTTCATGCCTATATTGAATATAATGTGATTTGACAGAGCTTCCTCACCGACGGGAAAGCGGGTAAATACCGTCAGCAATGTGCACATTGTTTACATGATACCCTAGCTGGGAAGGAAAAATTATCCTAGCCATAAGACATGATCAATCTTGTGTATATAATATGTGCTAAATATGAGTTACTTCATATTCATGTCCTAGTATCTGTCTTATCTACATGACATGAGCCTTATTGATTTTTTATTGATTCTATATTCCTTTTCTGTCAGCATTTTCCTTACTATGTACTACGGTGTGCAAACCTATTTCTTATTATTTATTTACCAGTAGTTTATTGATTACCCAATCTATTTTCATTAGATGATGCATATTAGATTTACTGAGTATTTAATACTCACTCCCTTTAGTTGTTTCCCTCTTACAGGTGCAGAGTAGGAGGCAGAATCCTATCTATTGATTTCCCTGTGGATTCCTGCTACATCTAGTGACAGTGTAATTATTTTGGCACTGTATTTTGTGTATTATTCTTAGCTACTCCATGGGTTTGGTATATGGTATAGATAGATTGTATATATGAATATATAACATTATGTGGAGCTAATATTTTGATATGGCTTGTGATGATGATAATTACAGCCAATTGCAAAATAGATTATAGACTATCAGACTACAAAATAACAGAATTGATGGAATGAATATTAATTAATTAATTGCTTAATATAAGATAGTAAATGATTATAGCAATTGATATTGGATTCTACAGGTGCTGGTCGCCTCTGGCATCTACCGCATCCTAGGACTGTCATGTTCCGAAATCGAGATGTGACAAAGGGCAGTCCATACCAGCAAATGATGTTAATCCGAATGAAATGGGTCACTTTCTTAGCATTCAGGATCTTGAACGAGGCAGCTTTTACCCATTTTAAGAAGTAGTCGATGGCTACCAAAATGTACTCATGTCCATTTGATGACTTTAGGGTGATGCATCTGATAACATCGATGCCCTAAGTAGAAAAAGGCCATGGAATTGCAGTATGGTGCAACGGGACTAGAGGTCACTTATGAAGCTTTGCGAATATCTGACATTTGTGACATTTTTGTACAAAACGAGCACAGTCTCTGTTCATGCTCAGCCAAAAGTACCCTAAATTTATGATCTTACGAGCCAAAGAAAAATCATTCATGTGTGGGCCTTTTTACCCCATGGACTCATTCCATGATCTGTTGGGCTTTGTCTTTTGTTACACACATCAAATGGATGTTATCCCAGGCCTATTTGTACAACACATAGCCATTTGGGATAAAGCCATTGGCTAATTGTCTCAGAGTTCTCTTCTCTGATTTGGAAGCTCCTTTCGGATACTTGTTATTTTTTTTTATCAAATTAAAGATATCCCAGAACCATGGCTTATCATCTGCAATCTGTATATTCATACAGGTTGTGTCATATCTAGACTTCGAGAACCACTTGTAACACCTTAGCCTAAACCCTAATAGGGACCATTAGGGAAATTATTTTTCCTTTCTTATGATGTGATAAAATTATATGTGAATGCATGGAATATATATATATGCATGTTATATGACCTAATTTTTAGGCTTAGAGTTGATTTGAAGTCAGTTAGGACCCAATCGGGTAAGTTTGAAAATTTTGGTAATTGGAG
>CANXYC010620506.1:0-78175 GCA_948193065.1 Aleurites moluccanus | reverse complement strand
TTAATGGCTAAAGTCCTTGCTAACCGTCTAAAACCTTGTCTTTCTTCCCTTATTTCTCCTTTTTAATCTGCTTTTGTTCCAGGCAGAAGCATAATTGACAACTTCCTGATGGCCTATGAAGTGCTCCATCATATGAAAGTGAGAAGGGAAGGCATCAAGGGTAATATTACTCTTAAAATTGATATAAGCAAGGCCTATGACAGAGTCGACTGGAGCTACTTAGAGGCAGTTCTCATCAAATTTGGTTTTGCCCGCCGCTGGATTGATATGGTGTTACTTTGTGTAAAAACAGTGCGGTATAAAATTTGTTTTAATGGAAGTTTAATCGGACCTATCCATCCTACTCGTGGCTTGAGACAAGGTGATCCTTTATCACCATTATCACCATACCTTTACATTTTATGTGCTGAGGGACTCTCAGCTCTATTACAGCAAGCAGAATTGGAAGGTACTATCAGTGGTATCAGTATTTGTGGAGGGGCTCCAAGTATTAGTCACTTAATGTTTGCAGATGACTGCTACCTATTCTTCTAAGCCACAAGTGAAAATTATTTTGCCATGAATCAGAGTCTCAACCGTTATGAGCTTGCTTCGGGTCAGGCTATTAACACAGTAAAGTCTGGAGTCTATTTTAGCTCAAATGTGTGTGGCAGCAGGGTCACTTATCTGAAAAGCATTTTAGGTGTTTTCTCCTCTATTGATCAAGGAAAGTATTTAGGCCTTCCTTCATTTCTGGGTCGTAATAAACGTGAGATACTGGGTTTTGTAAGGGATAAAATGTGGAAACGTATCCAAAGCTGGAACAACCTTTCACTATCGAAGGCGAGTAAAGAAATTCTGTTGAAATATGTGGCGCAGGCCATTCCCTCCTATTGTATGCAGGTATTTCTGCTACCTGGATCTTTGCTTGATGATTTACAAGAACTAATGAACAGATACTGATGGAAGGGTGCATCAAATGCTTCTGGGGGTCTTCATTGGTTTAGTTTGGAGCGGTTATCCATGAGAAAGGATCAAGGCAGAATGGGTTTTCGTCATCTCTCATCATTCAATCTCGCCTTGCTAGCAAAACAATGCTGGCGTATTATCAACAATCTGAATAGTCTCATGGCTTTGATGTTAAAAGCTAAGTACTTCCCTAATGGTGATATTGGCAGGCTCGTCAATCTCGGAATTGCAGCTTTACCTGGCAAAGCATACTCAAAGCTCGTTGTATCTTGGAAAAAGGGGCTCAGTGGAAGATTGGGAATGGAGATTCCATTCATGTTTGGGGTCAGCCTTGGATCTGTAGAGAGGGTGTTAGAACCATTCAAAGTTCGCCTCTTGTGGGCTTTGAGGATATTCGAGTTAAAGACCTGTGGATCTTGTTTCACAAAGAATGGGATGTTGAGCTTCTCTCTGAATTTTTCAATCCACAGGATGTTGCAGATATTGTGAATACCCCCTTGAGTTCGTCTTTGGATGCTGATTTGTGCATTTGGCATTTTACAAAGAATGGTCATTACGCTGTCAAGTTTGGTTATCGTATGGCTTTTGAAAGTTCGCTGTCTTCTCCACCTAGCGAAAGTTCCATTGGCTGGTCTATGATCTGGAAGCTTGCCCTCCCTCCGAAAATCAAGAACTTCCTTTGGAGACTGTGTAGTGGATGTATTCCAACTAAATGTAAGCTTCAACAACGGGGTATTAACATTCCTACTAATTGCCTTTTCTGCGACCATCAATAGGAAGATGATCATCATTTATTTCTGGTATGTCCTTTCACTACCTCCTGTCTTGCAATGGATTGCATTTCGGTGACTTCAAATGTCAGTCATAATTTTGGAACTGTGCTTCTTAATATTTTAGAAAATTGGGCACTTTTTGATGTGGGGAAACTAGCTACTATTATGTGGGGTGTTTGGAAACAATGAAATAATCTGTTGTGGAACAACAAATCCCTCCCTGCATCTGTGTTGTTCAAATAGGTAACGAGCTGGTGGAAGCATGGCGGAGAGCCCACACAGCCTCTCCTACTTATTCTGGGCCTGCCGTGCCTGTTACTCAGTGGTGGAAACCTCCGGTTACTGGTTATGTCAAATGCAATATTGATAGAGGCTTCAAAGACAATACAAATTACACATATTTTGGAGTTGTCCTACGAAATTGTGAAGGTTTGCTCTTGGGGTGTTGCTGCTGGTCTTCCCCTGGTATTTTCTTACCCCGCGAAGCAGAAATAATGGGTTTGAAGGAAGCCCTAAGCTGGATTGATAGGTTGGGGTATACTAATGTCATCTTTGAAAGTGATTCCAGGAATATGGTCAATGCTTTAAATTCCCATTGTACTGATCTTTCTGAGTTTGGAGATTATGTGCAAATGTGCAAACATTTTTTTCTTAGGCGGGTGAATTGGCAACTGGTTTGAACTAGTTGTAATGCAAACCAAGTTGCCCATTGTTTAGCCAAATCGGCTTTTATGTTTATTGAATTTATGTATTGGAGTCAGGTCCCTAATTTCCTTAAGGAAACTATTATCTCTGACCTCTCCATTATTGCTTAATAAATCTATTTTTTTTCCCCTAAAAAAAAAAAAAAATTTTAAAAAAATGAATACTGTGTAGTAATGTTTATTTATTTAGGCAATTCATTTTATTTGGTTGTATATGTTGTTATAAAACTAAAATTGAGATTTTTTTTTTTGATTTCCAAAAGTACCCTTGCTCATTTAGAATAACCATCATTAGGATATGATTGTCAAATATTAAG
This sequence comes from Aleurites moluccanus, assembly GCA_948193065.1. Taxonomy (NCBI): domain Eukaryota; kingdom Viridiplantae; phylum Streptophyta; class Magnoliopsida; order Malpighiales; family Euphorbiaceae; genus Aleurites; species Aleurites moluccanus. The sequence continues at coordinate 75,433 of CANXYC010620506.1, read as the reverse complement.
GCAAATTTTGTGTGGTTGGGATAATGGAAAATGGGCCCCAATTGCCAACTCAGCGTTCCTTTTCCAACTGTCTATGTTTGTTAAGGTGCTCTCAGTTCTATTTCCACCTGGCTGTTACACCTTCGTTTTCTCCACCAATTGATTTAGTCAAAGATTAAATGGTAGAGATTTACTCTCCTAAAAAGAATGGTGACATGACATGTGTAACTAACCAAATAGAAAAAAAAGAAAAAGAGCCCAAGTTCACTCCTTTTAATTAATCTACCGCTAATTTCGGCGATTGATTTAATTTTTCTTTATTAACTATTTAAAAGAGAGAAAATTATTCTCTTCTATCCATCTTTTATAATCAACAAATAAATTTAACTCCTTATAATTCCCACATTGGAATTATGGGAATTATATGCAAATTTAAAGTTAAATATTTTCGACGAATCATATAATCTAATTATAAATATCTTAAATATTTTAAAATGAACTTTCATAATTATGATAATTAATTTTATTTTAATATCTCAAAAATTTTCAAAATTTAAATATTAATTAACAATATAGACAAGTATGTGTTTTGTTTAAAATAATGTTAAGCCATCCAAATGATTTATAAGTCAGTATAAGATTTCTAATATATATAATAATCTAAATTAGTTGCAATACAGATTCTGTGATTTTGATCATTTATAATTAGTTGGTTACAAATGTTATACATGAGAAGGTCATGCAAATGCTGTTGAAAAAAAAAATCTAACTGATAAGCTGCAATGCTTTGCTAAGAATAATAAAAGTGATAATTAGCAAAAGTTTCTAATTAATTTGGGGTTGTAAAAATTTGGAAAGTGAAGGCTTGTATATATGCATATCTCATATGCAATCAAATTTAGAATTAAAAAATAATAAAATATAATTTAATGATAATTTGATAATAAATATTGATTCAAATCTTGCTTTAATATTAAAAAAAAAATAAAGAAAATTTGCAGTTTTATAATAAATTATAATATCAACAGATAATACAAAATTAAAACTATTTAAATTAATTCTAAATAATCTATGATATGTTTTATTTGTATTGTGTTAAAATCAAATTTGAAATTTAATTTTATAGAAATACTTATTTGTTAATGAAGTTAGATATTTAGATAATTAAAATATATTAAAATAAGGAAAATATCAACATAAAATTAGAAATCAAAATATTTTTAATTATGTAAGTTTCAATTCGAAAAAGAAAAAGTTAGAAAATTGAAAATAAAATAAGAAAATATTTTGGTAATTCAATAAGAACTAAGAGTTTGAAATATCAAATATAAATTAATAATGTTATAACAATCAAACCAATAATCTAAAAATCTAATTGAAATAATAAATATACAATAAATAATTAATGCCTAATAAAAATAAAAATAAATTATAACAAATAGCAATATAGAATAAACTATAAAATAAATAAAATTTTTGAAAGCCAATCAAGCTATACACTTAGCCTAAAGTCTTATTTTCAACCATTTCTATAAGCTCCAATATTACATTATTAGTATATAGATTCTATTTTATTTTTAAAATTATTTATCTTCTCTTTTTTGTAAGTTCTCTAACCAATTAATGGATTTCCCCCTCTTTCTACAAATTTGAGTGTTTAAAATTGAAAAGATTTTTTAAGACAATGATGATTTTGTAATTAATCAGGGTTAATTGGACTATACAATAACAATAAATAAATTGGTGTGAAGAAAAATGAGATTTTAATTTATTATTTAGAATACTTATAATTATAATTAAATAAAACTCTTTTAAATTCACCATCAAAAGTATTCATATCTTTTTGCTGTAAATTTTTTCATTAAATAGAGATCTTTCTATTGTATAATTTTTTTTGAGGGTTTAATTTGAAAGTTGCTCCAAATATTGGGATGAATTTTGTAATTTACCTTTTCCTTTTTTACTTTTCATTATAACATTCAATTTTCAATTTTTATTTTTAATTTATTTTAATAATATCCTCCTTTGTACATTATGGTCTCTTTTTTCTTTTGATACATCAATAGTTCTTAAAGGAGAAAAAGTTATATCATTTATTAATTTTTATCTCCAACCTTTCTTTTATATAATCTTGAATTTCTTCATTTAAATTCTCTCCATATAATTTTAGGTTTAGATGGTTGAATTTTTTTAATATTAAAGAGAGCATTTAAGTTAAGATAGAAAATTTAATATATATCAACAAAATATGAATCTAAATATTCATATTTAGAACAGTTTGATCTTATTATTAAACTAAAATATAATTAAACATAAATATATATTGTCTCCAATAAAATGTCAACTAGTTTGATAAAGTAAAAAAAAAAAAAAAAGTTGTCAATAACAAAACAAACCTCAAACAATTATTAACTTTTGAAAGTAAAAAATCCAAAACAATAGATTGTGGATTATAAAAGTTCAATTTTGGAGCTTTTATTCATTGGTTGATAGTTTATTTAATTTTATTATAATATTTGGACCATATTACTAAAAGTAATTATTAGTAAAAAAAAAATTATATGATCATCATAAAAATAATCTTAATAAATAATAAAAAAATTTTAAAATATTATAAATAATATTTATAAGAATTACTATATTCACATTTATAAGAAAAAATACAACAATTAATTAAATAATTTTTTCAATGGTTATTGTTTTCATAAATCAACATAAATAATTTGAGGTCAATACATTATTTTATATATTATTCTGAAAGATTTTTATATTATAAAAATTTATCTCATATATCTAATTAATAAATAATAAAATATTTTAATTAATATAATTTTTTTATTTTTTTATCTAATAAAAAAATTCTAATATTTTTTTTATTTTATATATTTTTATTTTATTAGATTGATATATATATTTAATATAGAAAATAATTTTTCACTCAATTATACAGTAAGTAGCTTTGTTTATTGTTAGTGGGAAACCAAAAAAAAAAAAAAAAACATTTTACTTCAAATAATAATTAACATAGAACAAACATCATTAAGTGAACAAATAAGATTATAATCTAAGATAATCTTTCGTCATGTGAACAGGCATAAATCAACAATTTTATTGAAGTCTTGTGGCAATCATTGGATATTTGGTAGATTGCAGAACTTGCCCATAATTAAATCAAAGAAGAACAAACTGTAAGTCGTCTAATATAATCGGTTACTTATCTCGTAATATAGAATATTTTTATTTTATTTTACATTACAGGTCAATTTTCATACAATGTTTTAAATTTATATAATTAATCTAATTTATAAAGACAGATGATTCATATCTGAATTAAAAGATTTACTATTAAAATAACTATTACATTTCAATCTTATCTAGTAAATTATATTGCAATAACTATCCTCTCAATCTAACATTGCCAAAGCCTTGGGTGCTTGCAAACTTTAGGTTTTCACAAATTGTTCCCCTAAAATTGAAATGATTAATATATATGTAAATTCACTTTTTACTTTTTTTTTATTAACAGGACTTTCTCCTTTATATTATACTATAAATATTTATTGACAAAAGTTTGATTCTTAGAATTATTACGCAAAAAATAAATTTTAAATACATTAATTAGTTCTGAGAGTGCACTCTTGAAAATTAAATTAAATTTCAATAAATTCAAAAATTGATTTGAGGATATTCTTTCTCCGAGAAAAAAAAAAAAAAAGGTCAAGAGGTGAAAACTTTTAGGGTGTATGTGGTAAGCTATAATAAAATGGAATATAATGTAATTAAATATGGGGTGTTTGAATATCTAATTATAAAATTTAATTATCATTTAAAAATATATTCATCGGTAATTAAAAAGTTATTGAGTATTTAGAAAAATATTAATTTTAGATTCATTTTTTTTAAATCAACAAAATTTAATAATAAATAGGAACTGCGATTACTGATTAAAGTTTTTGCCAATTAAAAAAATATTTTTATTTTAAATCAACAATTATGAATCAATCATCCAAACATCCCCTATATGTTTTCTAAATATTTAGGAAAGAAAATTTGAATTTAAATTTATTATCTATATTGAATATGTAATTATTATTATGTTATATTTTGATGTACATAATAAAATATATTTTTAATATAAAAATAGAAATATATTTAATTACATTATATTGTATTGTATTTCAGTATGACCTACTAAATCCGCCCTTAATTGTTTGAGCTATGACAAATAACGAGCCATTGAAAATTAGGGAAATGTTATAATTAGCCCAACAAGAGGGGGCCTAGGCTGCTAAAATATAGAGAATCAGGGTCTGGACTACGCAAGTTAGCTGGTGCTCATTTATTGGCTCCATTAGGATATCATATAGGACTCATTTTATTTATTTATTTATTTTCTATATTATTATAAATTTTTAAAGAGATGTTATAATCCAATTAAATTGGCCATAATCAGGCTGTTTGGCAGTTGAGAAAGTGGGAGAGAAAGAGAAGGAAAATAGAAAGAGAGTAGGAAAGTAGAGACAGAAGCAGAGGCTTATGGTCACAATAATATCCTCCTCAAAAACAACTTCCTTGTCCTCAAGAATTAGAGATGGAAATTGACCTTAAAAAGATGAATAATCATTCCAAGTAGCTTCTTCAGCTGGTAAATCAACCACTGCACCAAAGCCTTGATGAACTAGTGATGATTTCTAACAATGGCTTGATGCGTCTTCTGTATTGGGAACTTTAAATTGCAACAAGTATAGAAATTATGTATTCTTAAACTGATAGTTTCCAAAGCAAACAACATCAAAATCAAACGCATCCTAACCAAACCAGCAGCAAAATCTTGACTAACAATAACAATGTAATCTTCTGTTGGAACTACTTTCGAATTCAGTATCAATTTACTAATTGCCTTTGTTTATTTTTAAAAAATAAAACATACTAATATATATTAAATAAAAATTTTAAATACAAGAAAACAAAACAGATATTTGACTTGTATATGCATCAAAATCAAGATTTTAAGACTTGTTAATACATGTCAGCTCTTATGGATTCCCAAGAATTAAAGGAAAAGGCAAAAGGTCAAAAAGGAAACGGAGCTAGGAAAAAAAAACTTATTCTTGGTATACAAAATTGATTTTCTGTTGAATTTCAAGACCTAAGCCTAGAAATATGTTTAGCCCTGTCCTGAAAATGGCTTTATCTTCTTTGGAAGTTAAGGAACTTGATGCCATATGCAAAGACAAAGAAGAAGATGAAAACCCAGCCAAGATGAGCTACGGCAACAACTGGAAGGAAATCATGATCAAATCCCATAGTTTCTTTGAGAAAAATCTTCAATGGCATATTTATAGCTCCAGGTATTTCGAGAACGACATTCTTATCACCCACTTGAGATGCTACAAGACCATAGATTGTCCAAGCCACAGGTGAAAGCCAGTAGTACCATCTCCACCATATAGGAATTTGCTGTCAGAAATATGAGCAGATGTTATTTTTTATGTATAAATTGAAAATAAAATGAGAAGAAACAGATATGGAAAAGAATAAAAGAACTTGAAAATTACTTACAGGCCTTGGAATGATAAAACCTGAGAACAAGTTCCAGAAGGATAAGAAGAAGGACATGACAATGGCTGCAATTTGTTGGTTTGGTGTCAATGCAACAACCATCATTCCGTACAATGTGAAGTATACAAAGCTTGTAACCATGAAGTATGAGAACCACAAGAACTTTCCGACCTCCCATTCAAAGCCAATCATAGAGTAAAGGATAAGAGTATAGACAACAGATTGAACTGCAACGTAAATTGCCTCTATTGCCACCTGCAGAAGTAGGTTGTTTGATAGTTCTTTAAATATTTTATATGTTTAAATTATGATTTCATTCTTTATACAATTAGTCGTTCTTAATTTGTTTCAGTAGAAGTTTTTCAATCCTTTCAGTTTTAGACTTGAAGAGAGGGGAAGAGAGTGTATTTTTACCTGAGCAAATGCACAAGGCAGTGGAGAATACATTCCTGCTGCTCTTTCACGATAGAAAACTGTTCTTTCTGTTGCAACAATAGGCTGCACTGAAGAAGCATTGGTTGCACCAAGGAAAAATATTGCAGAATTCATGGCTCCCAAAAGATTCATTAAATCTTGCTGTTTAGCCCTGTTAATAACTTATACAGAGTCACCTCTATAATAAACTTGTATAGGCCACAAGGAAGTCATTTTCAAAATATGTAAAAACAGTATTCTGATATGAGATAAAAGGATTTGAAACTTACGTCTTATGCCCTTTGTTCCAAAAAATGAGACCAAATAGCACTCCAATAACTACAGTCAGGAAGAAACGGATGGCATTATACTGAGGATTTCTCCAGTAAGACTGTTGCTGTTTCCAAAAACATGCCTTGCATTGTACAAGGAAAGGTTGCGGGTATTCGGATGGGAAGTACAGATCCCTTGAGCCTGGTGCTGGAGTGCTCAGTTCTTTGATAAGTTCCTGATTCCTCCTGTAAGGGTTTCAAGAATAGAAAATAAGTAAATGAAACTATACTCTTTTTTGTCATTGACTCTCAAAAATATGGTGTTATATTCGGACTTACTGATAGAGAGAAGAGTTGGCATAAATTTGTGCAAAATCTACATTGAGTTGTGCCTCCATTGAAGAAGTACTGATATCAAGCATCCATGTTGCAGGATTATATCTATCCTTAATCTTAGGAACCCCAGGGACAGCCTGTATTACGTTATAAATATCAGTCGATAGCACAAATCTTTGACAGAGAAATATTAGCTAGTCTATATGATTGTTGATTTCAAAGCTAATAATTCATCAAGAATCTTCAAATGAGGTAGTGATCATTTGCATTGACACGCCAATTCTTTGATGCTAAATGGAATACAGGATGAAAATAAATGAAGTTAAAAACTCACCTCAAAATATTCTATAAGCTTGTTAGAATGGTGACCAAGAGGTCCAGCATAAATGACTTGACCACCTCTTTTCATCAAAAATAGCTGCAAGCAAAAAATATAAATAGAAAAAAAAATAAAGGAATATCAAGAAGAAAATCTAAGAAAGCTGATATATACCTCATCAAATGCCTCAAAAATGTCTATGCTTGGCTGGTGAATTGTGCATACAACAGTTCTTCCTGTATCCACAGTGTTTCTCACAGTACGCATAACGATGGCAGCAGCTCTGGCATCGAGGCCAGAAGTTGGCTCGTCCATAAAAATAATGGAGGGATTAGCAACCAACTCTACAGCTATTGTCAACCTCTTCCTTTGTTCTGTTGATAGGCCATCTACTCCTGGAAGTCCAACTAAGGCATTCCGTATAGGATTTAACTCAACCAACTCCATAATTTCTTCAACAAACATCTATATAAATCACATTGGAATCAATAGACAACAATAAGAAAAACAAGAGGTTGAAAATATTTTTTAAAGAAAATCTTTATGATTTCAGATAGAACTAATTGTTGAGGAAATGCTACTTGCCTGCTTTGTTTTTGTATCCACATCTTTAGAAAGACGGAGCCAAGCAGAATATAGGAGAGATTCACGAACAGTGATATTTGGGGAATGAATGTCGTTCTGTTCACAATAACCACTGACACGAGCAAATGTTGCTTGGTTCTTTGGGAACCCAGAGATGCTAATACTTCCTTCAATATACCCACTGGTCTTTCGTCCGGCTAAGACATCCATTAATGTAGTCTTCCCAGCACCACTTACACCCATCAGTGCTGTTAATATCCCTGGTTTGAAACAACCACTAACATCTTGTAGCAGTTGAAGACGCTTTTCTTCAACTCCTTGACTTTTCATTTCCTGTCGTGGAAAACCAATCGTACATTTCTGTAACATTTTGTCTCCTGATTTAGAAGAAAAGTTCTTCTAAAACAAAAAGCTATATGCAAACATCAGAGAATGACATGTTTTAGAAGTAGCGACTTACTGCAGGCATATCCACATGGTAGTTCACATGGTTGAAAGCAAGTGAGAGTGGTTGGAAGGGCAAAACCATTCCTCTTTTACCTGCTGGACCAACAGCTTCTGAAGGCCTTTTAACAACCATATCAGTACCTGCAATTTTTCATCAAAATTGCAAGCAATATTCTTAGATATCTTTATAATTTTAACATGTGAGCTTGTCCATTGGAATCTTTGGTGAAATTTTTGAAGATTTGCTTCACATATATGCCAACTACCAACATGCTTGAATCTTTTCTTTTGAATCTTTTCTTTCTTTCTTTCTTTTTTTTCAAACAAAGGCCATACATGAATTAGGGTGTATGCTAATTTGCTAAACCATTTTGCATAATTTTATTTAAGCCAAAGATTGTAGACGTGGAATCTTGCAGCGAATCTGAATATATTAAATTAAAAGATAGAAGAGGATTAGATAAAGATTAAAACCTTCTGCTTTATGTTTTACAGAGTGTGACTTTTCCTTCTCATCTTCATCCTCAATGACAGTTTTTGAATCACCCCAAGCTGAAATAAAATTAAATTTACAATTAACCTTATTTCAATTTCACACAAAAAACCATGAGTTGGCATCAGATGAGATGACTCACGTTTCAAGTAACTCAATGCAGCAATGAATAAAATGTTGAATATAACAGAATATGCAAATAGTGCTGCAATACAGATCCAAAACCAGTAGTCCTTAACAAAAAAGCTTCTAGATTTCAAAAGGACTTCTCCAACTGTACGTGCATCAATCCTGGGGTCTGGATTGGGCTGAAATAAGCAACAATTAGCAAGAAAATAATTACTTATTAGTCACTTAACTCGATTTTAGATCGCATATGAACATATCTGCCCTAAATATTAAAGTCAGTTCAAGTATAAAGAAATCTTACTGCGCTCCATCTTATATCTAGGAATTCATTCATGACAACAGCATTCTGTCCATACATCATAGGAGAAGCATAGTAGCCCCAAATCATCCAGGGGGCAATGTCATCTGTAGCCATAATGAAAAGAGTAATGTAATGAATCATCTATTTATAAAGAATCTCAAGAATCCACAATTTTTCTGTTAAATTAATGTCCAGCATTATGAATATTAAGTTCTTAGGCTCGTGCCTTAACTAAGTAACTGCTTACTTTTGGCTACAATGAATCCTCCAAGCACAAAAACAAGAAGCAAGGTGAAGGTACCAAGCGTATTTGCAACAACTTGTGTTCTTCCAATAGCAGCAATCAAACGAAAGAGGGACAGAGCCATCTGGTGTATAACGAAAAATGCCACAAACTGTCTGAAAAACCTGAAGAAATAAAGCAAAATGTTGTTACCAAAGTTATACCAATAGTCATATAGATATTGAATTTCAGTTTTCTATGAAGCTAGAGCACAAAAACATAAATTGAAATTCTAATATCTAAATAAGTTGTCTATGGTAACCACAAAAAGAAAAAAAAATATTGCCAACCTTTGCAGTGGACAACATTAATAGGACAAAAGCACCTAGAAAAATTGAAACCTTTTGAGACCATTTACCTACTAGCAGAAGGAGCGAATCCAATTGTATAGTATGTTAGAACAATCCATATCCCTGATTCCAGGAATGATATTGGGATCCTAAGTACCCATATAGGTAAGCAAAAAGCCCATGCAGGGAAGAATAAGATGTCTCTCTGTTTGAAGAACGTAGGAAGCCTGAAAACTGTCATTGAAAGTTCTGCCATCCCATTAAACATCACATTGATTAGACTGAAAAACAACGCTCCAAAGAATTTCTGTCCATCTACAACCGTCCCCACTTTCATTTGTGTCCTCAGGAAAACAGTGCAAGCAATTATTGACATGATAGTTATTTGGGTTGTCTTGAATATATATACAAAGGAGTTTCGTTGCATCAGCAGCAACTCCCTTGAGAAGCATGCCTTGAACAGTTCCCAGTTTGAAATGCCATACTTGTTGGTCACTAGAGCAGCAGGGTGCATTTGTGATTTATCACAAGGAACACTAAGATCTGATGCAATCTGTTGGCCAATGTGGAAAGATTTGAAGCCTTGCACAAATTCAGGAACTGAGATAAATTCGTAAGTTTGATCCTTCTTATGCCAATATTGTTCTTGGTCCTTCTTGGAAGTTACTTCTTGCAGAAAATCAGCAACTCCTTTTCTTTCAGGACATTTGAAACCCATATATTCAAAGTATTCAAGGACCTTTTCACGTGGACCTTGATAGACAATGTGACCTTCTGAAAGTAGGATAATGTCATCAAAGAGTTCAAATGTCTCTGGTGCTGGCTGCAGGAGAGAAATGGTCATGGTTACATCCATAATATGAACCATTTGTCTCATGAACTGACAAATCTGGAAAGTAGTGGAGCTGTCCAATCCTGTTGATATTTCATCCATTAGAAGTACCTTTGCTGGTCCCACCAGCATTTCTCCTGTATATATTCAGTATACATGGCAACTATTAGATTGGTTTTGAAGCTGCCAAAACTGCACGGAACAGCTTGCCAGAATATGGCAAGACAAAATTTAAGCCAAAAAATAGAGAAAATTTTACCATGTAAAATCATCAACTACCAATAATGATTATATATTGTTAAATAATAACTACTATCACGTTAATATAATATATTATAATTAACACACTGATATATCAAATTATTATTAATGTAATTAACACGTTGATATATCAAATTATTATTAATCAGTTAATAATGTAAATTAAATTCACTTAAAATTTTTTCCAAAAAATATTCAGAAGTGCCTGGCAAATTTAGCATAAATAACCATTATTAAAAAAAATTAGCTCAAATTAGCTCTTAATTTGTTCAATTGTGTCCAATTAGATAAAAAAGAATTAACTTTGCATTTGAAAAAAAAATATTCAATGGTGTGAAAAATATGTGGACCAAAAGTCTTTATTTTCCAATATATATATATATATATATATATATGAAAAATTGACCATATTAAAAATATATACATGAAAAAAGATTAAAATATCATGCAAGTTAAACTACGAGTGAGAGTTTAAATATCGAGGATAGAATTTGATTATCATTAAGCTGTTATTTTAAAAATATGTCATAGAAAACAATACTTTTATCTAATAAATTTTATGTAAAACAATACTTTTATCTAATAAATTTTATGTAAAAATTGATTTTTTTTAGCATTGGAGGTAGAAAATTTGACATCGGTGAATCCTGAAGTTAAAGGAAAAAAAAAAAAAAGACAGTTCAAAAACTTCCATGAATTATATTTTTTATAAATACAAATTTAATGTTCATAATATTAATCTTGTCTGATAAAGCATACGTACCAGTGGTGACACGCTTCTTTTGTCCTCCGGAAATACCCCTACGCATGTCACCCCCAACCATAATATCCGCACATATATCCAATCCAAGTATCTGTTAAAGATTGAACAGAAATTATAAAATATTCTTTTAAATTCAACCGAATAAGTAGAAAATATCTTAGGGGATCTATTGTGGACCAATCAATACTATAGTCATAATTATTACGGTAATATGTTCGGAATAAAAAAATTGGGAATCAAAGTTAATATAATAATAGAAAATAAGAGGATCAAATGAAAAAAATTTAGAGGTTAATTAAAATTTATATATATATATATATTAAAGATTTTAGGGTTAAAATTAATATAATAATAAATTGAATGATCAAATTAAAAAAATTATAAGGGTTAATATAACAATAAATTAAATAATTAAATTAAAAAATTTTAAATGTCAATTAAAAAATCTAGACTATAGGGTATTTGGATAAAACTAGTATTTTGTTAAAATAATTTTTGTTAAAAACGAGCGTTAATCATAAAACTTCTCCCCCGAGTTTTTAAAATTTGTGTTAAATATTAAAAATAATCTAATTTTCTTTTTTTATCCAAACATTTCTAAAACCATAAAACTCCCACTTCAAAAACCACAAAACTCCCTCTTAAAACGCAGATTATAGCGTTTAACTTCCTATTCAAACACCCTCTATATATAAGACTAGTTCCGCCTATGCATATTTCATATTACTATTAATTAGTAAATAATTAAGTTTCTGGAAAGAGAGAGAGAGAGACAGATGCACCAACTGGAAATGCAGAAAACAAACCTTGAGAACATAATCTGTAACCAAACTAGTTTTTTGACCTGACATTGCTGTGGCTTTCATGAATGCATCAATCTTAGTATCTGGCTTAATTCCTGCGTCCTTCTCTCGTCTTGAAAGTTCTGCCACCATTTCATATCTTGTGCCTACACCCAAGCACCGTCCAGAGAAATCCAATGTCTCTCGAACTGTCATTTCTCCATGATGAAGATCATATTGACTAATATAAGCACAAGTTCTCCCAGGAACAAACTCGCACAGTTCATGACCACAATACGTGATTTTCCCAGTTTTCTGTTCACAAATGATCCGCAGATTAAACCAATCAATTTACAATATATAAATAGGAGATATGTACACATTACCCTAAGATTATTATCAAGTTTCCCTGCAAGTGCCAGCAAAAATGTTGTTTTCCCTGCACCTGGAGGACCAAGTAATAGGGTCATCCTGAAAATTACCATATTCAGCAATAACTAAATCAAAATGAATTAGAAAATATAAACATTAATTGTGCTAAAGATATACCTGGTTGGTTTGATAATTCCACTAATATCTTTAAGAATCTGGACTTTTCTTTTCTTTGATGGAGCAAGCCGAATCAACCCAACAACACTCTATTGTACATAATGAAACATCACAAATTGGAAGATGATTAAATCAATTCTATTGTTCTAATTAGCAAAATTAACAAACAAACCAACCTCTATTGAGTTGAGAGTAGCATTAATCAGAGTAGGTAGAGCTCTGCTTCCTATATGCACATCTCCCTCTACCGATAAATTCTCATACCGGACTTCAATCTTTGGGATCTCAATTCCCACCCTGAAACCACCATTAAAGCAAATTCAAGTTCAGTTTGAATTTTATTATATTTTAAAAAAAATAAATATTAAAAAAAACTGACCTATCCGTCCTGTTTCTGAGTCTCCTAAGAAACTCCTCATTATCATCCTGAGCATCTTTCAGTATACTCTCCATCAACTCTTTCTTATCTTGTATTCCAAGCTTCTTCACATCCACCTCAATCCCAACTATCACCTGTCTCATCCGATCAAATGTCGGTAACCGCTGCAGGGCGGCCCAACGGAGCTCCTCCTCATCCTGTTCCCGCCTCTCGCTCCTGTCAGAAACGTCCTCAAAGCTCCGCCTACTTCCCGTCGCTGTTCTGGCCAAATCATCTCGGACTATAGCCGTCGTCATTTATGGTGGCGCAGCCTATTTGTAAGTCTTAACTAACTCTTAGTAATATGGTTTTCGAAATATCTGCAGGCTCATATTTTATAAAAGAATACATATATGTACTAAGCCTGCCATAAGAGTTCTTACAGTCCAAGGAAGTTAGATTTGGAGAGGTTTTCGGATTCTAGAAATCTGAATTTGTTCTAGAAGAAAAGAATGATTAGTTACGTCTACGATATTAATTATTTACTTATTTATTTTATATTTAGGAAAAATATAAAATAAAATGGTTTGGATCGGTAGTGTTTAATCAGAATTGTTATTATTGTTAATATTAATTTTATATCATGTATGCTCTCTATATATATGCTCCGCAACATATAATGCCACGTTAATATTTACGAAAAAATGAAATTAGAAAATTAATATTAAATAAATCGAAAATTAATTTTATTTAAAAAATTAGATTTTATTAGATTAAATATTTTTTTTTATAAATTAATAATATTTTTAATTAATTTTGAATGAATTAAAAATTAAATATATATAAAAAATTATATTTAAATAAATTAAATATAATTTTTTTTTAAATAATTTTGATCCACCTGAATCATATAATTAATCCGTGTCCACATATATGCGTGACTAGGGATGGCCATGGACTATGGTTGAATATGGTGTACATGAAAATAAACATATTAATTCTTTCCCATATTTGCAATATTTTCTTATGTACCAAATGAATAAATTCTATCTGTTCTTGCCTGTCAACAAATTTTTTTTGTTTCCATCTGATTTTGGGTCCAACTGAGTCAGATGAAATATATCATATTTTTATTTTTTTTTTCTTTTTCCTCTATTTTATTTTTTAAAAATAATTAGTTAATATTATTTTCTCTTATATTTTCTCAGAATATATATAATTTTGTTATTTATGTATTTTTTTATATATTCATACAAATATATTTTGATAGTATATAAATAAATATGTAAAAACTTACATTTAATGATAAAAAAAATGTTATAATCAATTTTAAAATTATAAAAGTTCCTTCACAAGTATAATTTACTATGATAGTTGTTAGGATTCAAGTGGAAGTTAAGTTAATGTCTTGGATTAATTATTTTTATAATTAATTAATATGAAATTTCTCATAGACATTTATTTTTTATATATTTCAAATATTTTCATTAATTCTCTTTTTCTAGTTTTTATTTATATTAATTTTTAATTCTTTAATTCAACAAATTTTGTTTAAGAAGTTCTTGAATTCAAATTTTGAAATTTTCTATTATTCTTTTTTTTTTTTAAATAGACACTGAAAATTTATGAAAATAAATAAATAATATACTTAAAAAATAAGATGTACAAATTCTATTATTTTTTAGTTATTATTATTTTTCATGAATTTATTTTTGGAAATGTTATTTCTTAATATACATTAAATATTTTTGGTTCTTAAAAAAAAAAAAGCCTGAAAAAATGAAAATTCAGTGCTGCCAAAAAAAAGAGAGAACACGTGGCTTTAGGACATAGGAAGAGGTAATTCGATCCACAAATGGAAGAAACTCAGATTGTAACCCGGGCTTAACTCGCTCAAACTGATTGAGTCGACGCGGGATCTAGGACGCATTTGTTTGATTGCTAAGATCATAAAAATCAGTCATTGCTGTAACTTGTAACCAATTCTCAATAAATTTCACTCACTAATTCAAGAATCGCTCTGCACTTTGTGAAATTCAATGCTAAAAGCGATACAGTTTCTGGGTTCATCGTCAGGGTTGGTGGTTTATCGATGGAATTGGAAACCACATACTGCTAGTGGTTTTATCTTAATCTCCACAAACCCGTTATCCTATTCTACTACTAGCGAAGAACCCACTAGACCTTCTATGATGTTATCGCCTTATTCTACTCGAAAAGCTAATTCTTTTAGGCCAATTCGTTCGCACTCAACTCGGTCTGAGTCCAAGATGGATGGCACTTCTTCTTCATCGTCCACTCCTTCGGTTGTAGTTCAGTCAGCTGTGAGTTTCTTCTAGTGCCTCAGGTCCTTCAAGTTTATGGGTTTTCATTTAATTTTCGTCTTTTTTCTTTTTTCTTTGAAAATTTGGAAATTTGCCGATATTGCCAAGGAAATGTGTTTCTTTTCTTTGATATTATATATAACTGTGTTATTATAGTTCTTTGGTGAATGAGCTTTAAATTTGTATTGAGGAATTGGGTTTTGGGGTATTTACTTATTTCCTTATGGAATCTATTATTTTTGGGTCCTTTTTATCTGCTAAACATGCTAATCAAAATAGAACTTATGTTGGCAAAGGTTCATAGTAATGTTGGTTTTAGAGGGAATATGATGCAACTTGGATTAATTTTATCAAGAATTAGTGTTGATGATATATGTCAATGAAACCCTCCATTGGCTACTTGGTTTTATTCGGGATAACAGTATCACATAAAAATAAGGAATTTAGTGTCTTTATAATCTTGCACTAAATTATATGCATGAAATTTCAGTTCTTTTGCACCTTATTGTACTCTGACCTTAGAAATTTTATTCTGTACAGGCAAATGTTCGCAAGATCAATTTTTGTCAGTGGTGTGGTGGAGCAACAAAGCATGAGATACCTGATGGAGAGGAGAAGATGAGAGCTATTTGCACAATTTGTGGGAAAATTGCTTACCAAAACCCCAAAATGGTATGATTTTGCATTATTATAGGACTCTGTTGAATGTTTCTGCTTTCTGTTCAATTGCATATGTGGGCGAAATTGTTAACATTTTTCCTCTGCGTATATCTTCTTAACTTGATATATTCGGATTTCTAGTGCCCTGTTGGCAACTTTGTATAATGTCCCGTATTTTAACTGAATGCCAAATGAATGACTGGAAAGGCATCAAATTGTAGTTTAAATGTTACAGGAAAATTCTTACTTTACATGTATTTTTCATTCAAGGCGCATTAATGAGCTCATCCACTATCATGTGCCGTTATCGATTGCGTAGCATGTGTGATGTGATAGGACTGCAGCATTAACTGGTTAGTACTGATGGAAGGAGACAGCTGATCTTTGTTCATTGTTGGGCTCAATAGGTTATGTTGTGGAGCTAGATCTTGATAACTAAAAGAATTATGTTATTGCAATTCTATGGTGTTATTTTCAACAATCAAAATTGACTGAAACATAATTTTGCCCAAAGATAGTTAATTTAACAGCTAAAATATGAGAAAAAAAAATAGCTTCTGGTTCTGATGAATTTATGAATTCCATGTCAGAATAAGGGTGTTCTTCTTTGGAATGACACAGAAAAAGCATATATTTTGCATTTATGTTGTGGATATACATGTTCAGAATTTGCATTTATTTTATTTTACTTTACACATTTATGAACGATTGCTCACTTTTGAAAATGATGCCGTTATGAGTTATTATTTGTTTCAAATTGGTACATATAGGTTGTGGGATGCCTCATTGAGCATGATAACAAGATCCTACTCTGCAAGCGAAATATCCAACCATCATATGGCCTTTGGTATGTACTTACAAATAGCAGTTTTTAGTTTGGATAGAACCACCGCGGGTCTTATTGTCTTCTGAAAAAAGATCCTGCATTTTACTTTCCAGGCTGTTTATATTTTATTTTTATTTTTTTTGCTTTGCAATGTAGCTAGTTTTATACCTTAGGTTTTCACCACCGATAACCTAGATGATTAATTGAATGGCATTGACTCAGGACTCTTCCTGCTGGTTACTTGGAAATGGGCGAGTCAGCCGCTGAAGGGGCAATCAGGGAAACCTGGGAGGAAGCATGTGCAGAAGTAGAACTGGTGTCACCTTTTGCTCAATTGGACATACCTCTTATTGGCCAAGTAAGGAAGTAATGCCCCTCATGAGTTCTATTGATTTTCTATAAACCTGCTCAACTGTTTTCTATATTTTTTCTCCCTTTTTTGGAGCAGACGTACATAATTTTCTTGGCAAAGTTGAAGAAGCCCCATTTTTCACCAGGTCCAGAGTCATTGGAGTGCAGGCTTTTCTCATTGGATGATATACCACTTGATTCTCTAGCATTTTCATCAATGCTGGTTACTTTAAATTTGGTAACTGCTTGAGCAATAATTCATGGTATCTCTATGCACTCGTTTTATCAATCATTAGTTTCTTCTCCTGTGGTTGCAGTACATTGAGGATGTTAAAGCTGGAAGACTAAAATTTCACTATGGTACCATTAACAAAAGGTACATTAAAATGAGTGAACAAAATTCATTTATAAGCTTTGTTTGCTTTAGTTTACATACAGCACTGTTGTCAAATATATGGTACCTTCTCTCAACCATGGGGCATTTGGCTACTTGTGTAACACCGTCAAGTTCTATCGTGAAACCTATTAACAAATGATTAATTTGACAAACTATAGCATTTTTGTTGGTAGGAGTACATGCATTTTTGCAGGTAGAGGCAAAAGGTGAGTGCTTGTGGACTCCATATGGCAACAAGCTCCAGTATCCACCTTTTTTCATGCATATGAAAGAAGTGGAGAAAATTGAAAAAATAGCTGCCTTTTCTTCTTCTTTTATTTTTAAATTTTTTGCTGCTAATTTTTAGCTAGTGCACAACGCACTTGAACAAGTCTTTATTTTTATTTTTATTTCCAAAATTCAAGTTAGCTCTGGAATGTGTTATTTTTTCATTGCTTCTATTATTTTTAGTTGTACACTTCTCATTATTATGGATTCAAAAGCCGATCACAATTAATTTGGGACTAAGGCTTAGTTGAATTGAGTTAAGTTGAGTATATATATATATTTCAGATAGTTCTGATCCCTCCATTTACCGGCATCGTCTTGGTATAGAGATTTAGGGTTTGTGTTCAATCTACTTGGACACGACTTTCATGAGTTGAAATGTACTACAACTTGTGTTAACTAAACTGGAAAAAAAATAAAAAAACATTTTTCTGAACATTCTTGAATGCAATGGAAAATGCTGAAAAAATAACTCAACAGTAAACTGAAACTTTATTCCGTTATGGTTTACCGAACATTACTGACTCTCTCCCTCCATATTTTTAATGTTTTTCATTGTTAAGCTTATTGTTCAAGACTTCACTTTGGGCCTGCTTATTTTATGATTTGCTTCTTTTCCGATGCATCTTGGCAGGCCTGGCACAAGCCCTTCTGATATCTGGGCCTACACTCTTGATTATCATTTGCAGTCCTGAAAGATGGTGATTCTTGGCCTTTTTCTTGTGAGATGATTAAGAGATTGAAGCCTAAAATGCTTAATAGCTGTGGATTGAAATTCTTTTATTTTCCATCCCATGCATGGTGGGGAAGCACTATTTGATGTATTGAGGCGATTGAAGAAGTATCAGGAAGAGGAAGGTGCCATTTCCTCTAAAGCTTGCAGTTTCATTTGTTAATTGGGCAACATATTGGTTTTGATTGTTAGCTATGCTCCATCCAAATTGTACAGTTGTCTGATTCCCCATTGTGAATCGGAGTGAAAACCTGTAACCAATGAATAAGAGCATTCCGAGTTTCCATTATCTTTCTGTTTTGCTTGATTTCGATCTGCCTATGATTGTTGGAGTTCGAGAATTCAGAATCTTCTTTTTAAAAAGGCAAACAACTTAAATAATTTTCAGAAATTTTTTATTATATAAATTTTTGTTATTGCTTTTCTAATTATTTCAATTTTCATATTATTATAAGTGAAAAGAGTATAAGGTTTTTGAATTTTTTTTGAATTATTGTTAATTGAATTTTGAATTTACATATCTCAGGTATTCACAATTATATAAATAATTATGAAAAGCTTATTATTAATAAAAAAAAAAATTATTTTTATACTATTGAGAAGTGATAATTAAGAGAAACAATTAATTTTTACTTATATATAAACATTGATATTACTAGAAATTTAGTTCGGATCTTCTGTTTTTTCGTGCGCCTCATCTCTTGTTTCTAGGGTATTTATAATTTGATTTGATCGGTTTAGAATAAAATTTTTTAATCAAACCAATAAAATTAATTTTTAAATGTTTTAACTTTTAATCAAACCAAGTAATATTAAAAAAAAATCCAAATCAAAATTATTTGAACTTGAATCGTTTGGTCGGTTTGATAAAAATAATAAATAAATAAAATAAAAAATTTGAAAAAACTATAAAAATTTAACAAATATCAAAATAAAATCATAAAAAACTGAAAAATTACTAGAGTATTTTAAATAATAACTCTCTAACTAGTCTAGAAAAATGACTAAGTAGTTGATAAATTCCTATATTTAAAAATATATAAATTCAACTTTCAAGAGTAAAAGTACGATTATCCAATTTTATAACTAATATTATTAATTTTTTAAAATAAAGATCAACTCTTTAACTCTCCAATTAATATTTATTTTAAATATATTATTAATTTATATAATAACTTTAACATGCATGAACGATATGAGAAATAAAAAATTAAAAATATAAAAAATTAAAAACCAATATGATATTAATAAAATTTTAATAACTTATTTTAAAAAATATTTTTAAGAGTATAAGAGTACATATTTAAAAAAATATATAATTTTTATTATATTATATTATTAATTTAATTTAATTTTTATTTTTTAAATTAAAATTAAACTAAAAATTTAATTTATAAAAATTTAAAATTATAATTAATTATGAAATAATATAAATTTGAATTTGAATTTGAATTGAATTATATATTGATTGGATTTAATTAATTTAGTTAATTTTTATGCAATTTACCTTATATCCTTGCACTTTAAACACATAAGAAAATAGAAGAATTGGACCGCTGAAAATCATTTTGGCATCTAAATTCTAATCAATGATTAAAATGTAGTAGTGCAATCGTAGTGCAATAGACGGCTCCAGTGGTCCCATTAACAACAACATGCAAGCTTCCAGGAAACCAAAAAGGCTTGATTTTTAATTAAATGGCACCATTGTAACGGGCATTGTAAAGTCTTTCTCGTTGACTTGACTTTTCAAATTCCATTGATTTCTCCGATTCTTTCACTTTTCAATTAATTTCCCTTCAAATTAAATTCATGGGTTTGAAGCCTCATTTCAAATCTGCTTCAAAATTAGTGTTTTAAGTTCACTTCCAATTGAATGGAGAAGAGCTATACATTTAAGTATCAGAATCAAGAAAACGACTCGCCGCATCCATGGGCTGGAGATTTCGGATTTGTTGCTAGCGATCGTAGGTTAGCTTATTGGCGCCAGTCTTCATTTCATCAATCAGGAGAACCGCATACTCCGATTTCTATTATATCCAATGAGACATCAAGGCCTCTCCTTTCTCGAACTGTTTCGAGCATCGATGTGCCGCCTGAGATTTACACGTTCAACTATGGAAATGAAACCGTTTACAAAGGAGTAGAAGACTCCACAAAGGAGAAGAAGAGATTATATGTTTTGTATTCAGTGATTTCTATACTTAGAGCTGTTAGGTCTGGGAATAGGCAAACGAAGAGGCTTTTGATGATGATTTCGCTTAATGTTGCGTATTCTACCGTGGAATTGGGAATCGGGCTCTTTACAGGGCGTGTTGGTAAGATCATTCATCCTCTTTATTTTTTTGTTGAAATTTTTAGAGGAACCAGTTTGTTTGTTTGTTCATTAGTTTCTCCGTTTTGTCTTTGTTGATGTTGAAGATATTCAATTTATGCTTTTTGGGGATATGAGTTCTATGAAAAATGTAAAGATTTGCAATTTTTTTTTTCTTGGTTTCTTTTCAGGCTTGGTATCTGATGCATTTCATTTGACATTTGGCTGTGGTCTCTTAACGTTTTCTTTTTTTGCCATGGCTGCTTCCCGAAAAAAACCTGATAAAGTGTACACTTATGGGTGAGTTTTTTTTTTTGTTCGGAGCTGCCTCTGTTATTTGCTGTATTTATTTATTTTCTAAATCAATTAGCTTTCATTATATTGATCTATACTTTTATATAATGGTTTTCCCCTTTCTTTAACTGTTAAATTCCTTTTACCAGATACAAAAGACTTGAAGTTTTAGCTGCTTTCACTAATGCTGTAAGTATATGACATTTCCTGCTCTATTTATCTGTTTTCTCATTTTGTATATACAAAGTTTTCATTTAACTGTGCTTGACATGAAAGGAATTGTACTATTGTTTATTTAGGCCCTAGACTACTTTGTTGGGCAAAGCATAACGTTGTGATCATCTGGGAAGCTTTTGCTTGGTACACTTAGAATGACAACTGTAGGCATGTCGCTAGATTTATTGTTGACTTGAAGGGACAAACCAGAAGTGGTTAAGGAATTTGTCAGGTTGAGGTTGAAGTTTGTACTCAATTTAGGGAGACATAGTTCAGACTTCAGACTTCACTCTTCAGTGCATAATTATACAGTATAGTCATGAGATTTGTTGGTGCTTCATGGTTAATATTGCTATAGATGTAGAATAAATGCACTTTCATAGGTAAATGAAGTGGTGGTATGATGACAGATATTGGCGGAATCAGGAATTCATGTGAGAGAAGAAGGGGGAGGGGTGGATTGAAAATTCATCTCATCAATAAATAATAAAATAATGAAAAGGTTAAAAATAAAAGGAATTCGAGTTGGGAGCTAAATATAAAAAAGAGAAAAAAATATGGGATTAGAGACTAAAAATAAAAATTTTAAAGGCAAAATATGCAAAGAATAAGAAATTAAGGGTAAAAAAAAAAATCCTCATGAAGTTATAGGGGTTGAATAAGTTAGTGGGGTCAAACAAAAAAAATTTCCCCGCAGGGAGTGGGGGTGGGTTGTTGGCTTTGCAAATATGAAATAAAAAAATTATATGGGTGAAAAAAAAAATGAGCCTGCTTCTTTCTGCCACTGATGACAGAAATATACTGGAGTTCTTTAAGATATTGGTTATATTGATGAACTGCATTATAAATAAATTGATCAACATGTGGATGGATAAATCAGTATGAAAGTATAAGAATATTTGTCTTTCCTTGGACAGTCTTTTCTTTCCTTTAGGAGCGTATTTTGTGTCCAGTTTGGGAAATTTTTACCCTCACACTCGCGTGTGCACACGCACACACACATAAGAGAGTGTAAGTTTACTTACAGGTTTCTGGGCTTTTTACCCATGATTGTTTCTCTGGCACGAGAGGCACATTCCTATATGAGAATCAATTCCATTTTGTTTGGTTTTCCATATATTTTTGTTATACATATCCAATATGAGAGTCACTTCTGTTTTTTTTTTGGTTTTCCATAAATTTTCGTTATACTTCTTCTAGATGTTGCTCATTTAAAACTGACAAGACCATAGCTAATGCCATATGCATATACATTTTAAGCTAACATCTGGATATTTTATTTTTTTGCTGCATTTGTAGACAGCTGTTTCTTTTGTTCATGTCATTTTCAATAGCAGTGGAGGCACTTCATGCATTCATACAAGAAGAATCTGAACACAGGTAATGGTCATGCAGACTTTCAGAGCTGTGTACCAATCTGAATATGCTGTCAAATCTCTACATTTGATTGCTCATAATTATTATGTGACGGATGCATAATTATCATGAACTTTGTGGTTCTTTCATATGAAGATAATTTGTTAGTTACTTCATTAATATATATATATATTTTTTGTAGGCATTATTTGATAGTTTCAGCAGTGACAAATTTACTCGTAAATCTAATTGGTGTTTGGTTCTTCAGGAACTATGCTCGCATTAATCTTGGTAAGCAATATTAAAAGGCCAATGTCCGCAAATGCTTATCTAAGTATTTGTCTTTTGTTGAGTATGTGACACTACAATCTCCAACACATGCTGTCTTACCCACTCGATTTTGAGATAGGCTTTACTTGGTTATATTAGTTGTCAGAATTTGTGCTAATCTTAAAAAGTTTCCTGTCCTTATGACTTATACTCTTATGCATGTTTGATTGCAGTCTACAGAAAAGCAGAAGATATGAATTACCACTCAGTCTGCTTGCATGTCCTTGCTGATTCTATTCGCAGGTTTGCTCTTTCTATATCTCTCTCTCTATTGCTTTCGACACACAGACATTCCTTGGTGTATACATTTTTGGGAAAAAAAAAACAGGGTCAAAGGATCCTAAGAACAAAACTACTCGGGACATCTGGTCCTGGGCTACTAGATTCCCTTTGCTCCCTATCTGCAAATCAAGAAAACCTGTGTAGTAGTAGTAAAAAAGTGAGACCTAGTGTGCTATTAAGGGCCTGGTAACCAATCAGCTGCATAATTTGCCTCCCTGAACGTCTTAGTTTCACTTTCGAGCTCCTCTTTAACAGTGTTAATATCTCAAATGACATGTTTGTGAGGATTGTCATTGCCAGCATGTGTGTGCAATATTTTTTTTTTCTGCTACTTGCTTTCTTTTATGTATCCATGTTAATCTGGTATACTTTTATTGTTTCTCAGTGCAGGTTTAATATTGGCATCTTGGTTGTTGTCCCTTGGGTATGCATCATCTTCTATCTTGAGCTGCAGTAAACTTGCTCCAGTTGTTTCTTATCCTCCCCTTTTACCTGCTCTAATTCTTCTTTTGTTTGTAAATTGTTCCTTTAACTGCAGGGTTGACAATGCTGAAGTTTTATGTATGGGGCTAGTTTCAGTTGCAGTTTTTATGCTTGTCATGCCACTCTTTAAAACTGCTGCAGGTGTGCTGCTTCAAATGGCACCACCTGGCGTTCCTTCTTCAGCATTGAGCAAATGCCTGAGACAGGTGAGGTCCTCGAAGGCTTCTAGTAACTATTATCTTTGGGTGCATTAGCAATTTAAATCAACAACAAAATTTAAATTCTTTCATTTACAATCAAGGGCACACTGGGAATTCAAATTAGTCTCCCTACTCATATGTTGTTCGGGTTCTCTTCCTCAACTGAATCTGTTCCTTCATTTTAGTTCCTCTCCACTGCTGCATCCCTCTATGTGTCGTGTGACTGTTTTATGTTTGTGATGTTGTTGATTACCTATGACTTGGCAAGCAATAAATATTTGATTTTGTGGTCCTGGGATTTTTTTTTCCTGAAGACAGCTTTATCAGCAATATTTTTGTTTGAGTATGTTGTGTTAAATTCATCTGGTTCTTTTTTCTTGAAAATTCTTTGGTTAGGTTACTGCTCGTGAAGATGTTAGTGAAGTTTCTGAAGCACGTCTTTGGGAACTGGTGCCTGGTCATGTCGTTGGCTCACTTTCACTTCAGGTATATCATTAATTTGGCTCATTCACCGTCTCTATTTGACTGTTAGCATATTACATTGTATTTCTTGTTGGACTTGCTATGCAGTTTTTGATCTACAAGGTGAAAGACTCGTAATTTACAATGTTTTCGTGGATGATACTTGTAGGTCAAGAAAGGGACGGATGATCGACCAACACTACAGTTTGTGCATGGTTTGTGCCATGATTTGGGCATACAGGATCTTACGGTGCAGACTGATTATGAATAAGGTTTCTTTATATTTGAATTGGTTGTTATTAACAACTTTAAATTGCAGTCCATTTTTATATTTGTTTTTATCATTGTTATTAAAAACAACTTTATTAATAGAGGTAATTTTGGATCTGTTTTCCCAATGTACAATTATCAATTTGTAATTAATAAAATTGTTCCTCCGTGTCTTTGATTATGTTGCAATATTTGTATATAAATTGTCATTTAAACGAAGGCATAGCAAAGTTTATGATTTGGATAAAATTACCCTTTCTTTTCCCTTCATTCATCTCATTTCCCTATCGCTCTTTTCTGGCTACGAAAATCGTTTTCTCCAAAAATAAAAATCTAAACTCTCCTATTTCTCTTGATAATGCAATTAATGATGTTGGGTCTTATAGAATCAAATAATTAATGTATACGAGGAAGGTTGCAATAGGTGATACTTAAAATTTTGCCACATCTTCTTTGTATGAATTTAACTAATAAACTTGCATTCGTAGCTATTGGTTGACTTTTCGAATAAATATCACATAAAACCTATTAAAAAAAAAAATTCCAAGCAGAACAAAATATTGTATGATATTACATTGAGGCAATTGTTAAAATTTAAGAAAAACAAATATAATAAATTATTATTTATTCGGTGATCTAAATAAGAAATTTTTATTTTTTAATAAATAAATAAATAAAATTTTCAGTTTTAATTTCATAAACTAAATGGTCTTTTTATTTATTTTTACCATTAAATATTTATAAAAAAAAATAAAGGGTTAATTACTATTTCTTCCTTATAGAATGACTCATTACACTAAGTCCTCCCTGATTTTTCAAAAATATACTAGCTCCCCCTTGACGAATGTCTCATTATATTAATATCTCATTCCATATAATTTTGGCCCTGATTTTCGTCAGTCAAAAAATTTTTAGTCGACAGGGGCATAATAATTTTTTTAAAAACAAAAATACCCTTTTATAAAAATATAAAGATATATAATACAAAAACCCATTGCCACAGTGTCCTTCAACATATATATCTTCACCTAATAAGCGAGAATGCCGATTTCGGGAGGAAGCAAATCTCTGGCTGAAAATAGGTGGGAAGGACGGTATCACAACAAGTTATGCAGCTATGGGAAGAGATGTGTCATAAAAATCTCAGTCTCTGACAAATCCGCACAGACTTTACTACAGTTGCATGGACGGGGATCTGTGGTGGGTGGTTGGGTTGGTGCAAGCCCGCTCAACCCTTTAGTTAAAATGTTACTGTGGATAGTCCAGTTCGCAGGTTTAGAGGTTCGAGATGTGTTGTTAATTTTCAAGATATGAAGGATGAAATCATGCAATTGAAGGGTGAAAACACAAGAATGAAATTGGAGCTGCAAAATGTGCACAACGAACTGAGAGAGATGAAGACATTTGTCTCCACTACTTTGATATGCTTTATAATATTGGTTGTAATTGTTATTGCGTTATTGATGAAACTTTAATGAATTATGGTATAGTAGTTTTTGTGGTATTATGGGTTTAGTATGGGTTAGATGTGTTATGTAATCATAGGTTGTAGTATTATCCGTGAATTGATAAAGAATAATTATTATTTCAATGGAATTATAGTAAATAAAGTTTATTGTGTATTGTTTTTGTGGTCTTTAAGGTGTACAACAACTTCAGTTAATTAATGAAAATGAATATTTTGTGTTTTAGAAATTATTTTTGTTGTTTAAGTGTTTTACATCTGTGATAGGTGTTGTAATGATTTATGTAATGAAGGGGGAAATAGTATAATATATTTCTTAGTTAAGGGGGAAATAGTGTAATATTTTATGTAAGGAAGAGGGAAATAATATAATATTTTATATAAGGAATGGGGAAATAGTGTAATATATTTATGTAAAAATAATGAACATAAGTGAAAATATAACTTGAATTGACTTGTCAAAAAATATAGTGTCAATAATCACACACATTAAAAAGAAGCATTTCTCAAGGTCTAAACTTTACAAAATATGAGTTTGCATTGCAAATAAACTATACAAAATATTACAATGTAATAAAATTCCCACATCAACATTTGTGTGGTTTGTGTAATGGCCAAAATATATTAATGGGTATACAAAATATTGATGTTCAAAATAATAATTTGGCCATACAAAATATATCTAAAATATTTCATCTAACATAATGCCCTAATCAAAATCATAAAAAAAAAGTCAATCCTCAACAGGATTAATAGTTGGCTTCTGTTATCTGCCCTCTTATTCAGTTTCTCTGCCACTTTCTAATTATCTTCTACTTCTTCTTGTTGCCCTGGCTCCTCTTATTCCTCTTATTGATGCAGTCTGAAAAATAAAAAATATTAGTTTTCATTCAGAATAAATGAATGTACGAAATACAAAATATTGCATCAGTAGAGGTATATTATCATTAGTGTTGCAGTAATAGTAGTAATATATGTTCTACTATTATGACCCTTTTGCCCACATTTTTTGCATTTGACAGTATAGCTCTTGATTCTGCTACTTTTTTCACCTTCTTGCCTGATCCTTTTTTTCTTAGGTCTTCCTGGCTTTTTCTTAGGCTCCAAAGGAAGAATTACTTGATTTTCATCATTTGGTTCTAGTTCACATTCTGGTATTGAATGAATGATGTCATTGTAGGTTCTAATGTAAGTTTGAACTAAGTAAAAATCATGATAGAAGTCCTCTACATCAGCCCTATTATGAAGAATACACTTAATAGTATGCTTACATGATAATCCACTAATCTTCCACCATTTGCAGCTACAAGCCTTATCATTTAACTTCATTGCAAATTTTACCTTGCCTTCTTTCACTTAAAATTTATTATTTCTTCTAGGCAAGATGTGTATGGTCTACTTTCCTTAACTAGGTTGTTCAAACTCTTCTTTACATTAGGTGTCACCTTTCCTTCCTACAAACAACTTTTTGCATATCTTTTCTCCAACCTGACCATGCATTTTTGCCTAAATGCATCAAGTAGCAACACAATAAGCAAGCCCCTAATCTTATTAACCCAGGAGTTGAAGGATTCTGTCATATTGTTAGTATTATGCTCACTCTTAGACAATGCACGATATGCATGTCTAGCCCACTTATCCCTAGGTACATCTATCAAATACTTCCATGGCTTCTCTAAATCAATCTTTTTAATTTCCCTCATTCCCTCCCAAAAAGCCGGTGCATGGATTGCCCTAACTACTCTCCAATAAAGCTTTTGAAGTGACAAGCCTCAGAATTTCTTTTGCATGTTCATTAATAGGTGTCTTGCACAAAATCTATGTACAGATGAAGGAAAAACTTTAGATACAACATCAATCAATCCTTGCCATAATGATACAAAATGAAAGTTAACATGCAGTCAGCTCAAATTAGAAAATTCAACAAAGACATAATGTTAAGAAATTAATTGAACATACCTTTTGTCTGTCACTCATCAATGTCAACACCCTTGCATTGTAATCTTCTCCAATGCTTTCCTTTAGCAATCCCAAAAACCACAACCAAGTTTCTTGATATTCTGATTGCACAATACTAATTGCAATTAGTAAAACCCCTTTATTCCCATCCAAAGTCACAACACTTAATAAAACCCCTCCAAATGGACCTTTTAAATGACATCCATCCATGCCTAAGAAGGGTCTGCTACCTAACTTAAAACCATTTAGGTAGCCTTTGTATGATACAAAAAGTTTGCTAAATATTATGGGATCATCTAGGTTATTTTTATTAGCTGGTGTAAATTTAACAATACTGTCTGGATTGTATGTTAAAATACTTTTCATATACTTCCTCAATTGCCCAAAACTATGTCTATGTGTGCCTTGTGACTTGTTTTTTGCTTTGGATTTAGCCCTATTTAGCTGCCAAGTTGGAATTTCAACCCTCTATTTCTGCCTAAATTTAAAGGGCATTAGCTCATTTCAAGATCAGCTTCTAACTCCTATCCTAGTTTGATTATAATCCATGCAGTGGTTGCATAAGGATTCCTAGTACTAGGTGGTCTAATACATGTATGTTCAGGCCTAATGGTCTTAATTATGAATGTGTGCATGTTATCCAACTGGGATGTGTGTATTCTAAAATTACAACCTGGTTCAGCACAAATGCATGTAATTCTATCAGGGTCATTTTTAATTTTAACTAACGCATACCCCATTTTCATACAGTAATCAACTAAAGCATTCCTAAAACTCTCCACATCAGCAAACACATCTTTCACCTTAAACTATATATCTCCCTCCCTATCCCATTTCCACTCATTTGCATACAATGTATTATAATCTATATGCTTCCTCTTCCTTTTCTTCCCCGACCCCTCCAGGGGAGACTCATTCTCATCATCCTCTGATGTAGTTATTGTCTTAGTAGTGTTGGATGCATAATCTACATCACTCAACCCATCATTATTGTCTAAAATATTATTTAGGTCATCAACGTCCTCACTAGTTTCATTGGCAATGGATGTTTCACTCTCACTCTCTAAACTAACATTTGCCATTTTTTCTATCCATACACTATCATCAGAATCTGACAGTGTATACTCCTCATCACTAAAATCAACCAAAGGTACAACCTCTGCACCTAAATGCCTTCTGCTCCTTCTTACATTGCCTTGTCCTGCTCTACCCCTAGAAGCCCTACCCCTTATCCCTTTTCTTCCAGACCCCCTCCCTCTAGATGACTCATTACCTTATCCCTTGTCTTCTAGAACCCCTCCCTCAAGATGAATCATTACCCCTTATCCTCCTGCATCCCTTCTAGTACTTTGTGAGCCATGGTGTATAGTTTTAGTCTCCAAAGTCAATTGTGATTGCTCATTAGGTTGAGGTATATTATCTGGGTCATTGTCATAAAGGAAGTCAAACTCAGTTGGCTCATTGGACATGTCAGGCTCATTTTGGACAGTGGGTAGTTCTTATTCTATTTGATCAGTTAGAATTTTTGGTTGGGTAATGGGCTCATATTGAAATTCAGGTTGGATTATGGATTGTGATTCAATTTCAGGATCTGTTATGGGCTCAATTAGAATTTCAATATTTACATTGTTTTGTGTAACTGGTTCAGGTTTTGTTATTGGGTCAGACTGAATTTATGGTTGGATAATAGGGTGTGAATATGGTTCAGGCTATGTTATGGGCTTACACTGAGTATCTAGTTGAGTAATGGGTTGTGAATCTAGTTGAGGTTGTGGTATGGTTTGAGTTTCATTTGGTTGGTCATGTGGTAATGCAATCTCAATATGATAAAGAAGTAAATATGAGATTTGTTGGTCACTTTGGTCCACATTTGATTGGCAAGTTTCATTTTCAACAGTAAGCTGACCCACATTAGCATTCCCACTATCCCCTTCTTCCCTACGATCCCCAGATTCATCATCACTATCAGTGTCATTTAATACTACAAGTTTAATAACTGGGTCTGGGTCATCCATGATATATATTGATATTTCAGGTCTCTCCTTATACAAATGCCACATTTCCAATATATCCTTATCACTCCTAATAATAAACCCATTACCACACTGCAAATGAATCCACTCAGCAATTATATCAAGGAAAATTTTATAACAGTCATCAATTAAATTTAACATACAGTAAGAGTGAGGATTTATATTATGTTTCCACTTCTCTTCATCATTGTAGTTGAAACATATTTAGTATTTATCTGCCATTGTCATCTATTAGAGAACAAAACAAAATGGTTAGTTCATCAAAAACAAAAAAGTTCATTCCCTTCACATGCATCCAAAAAACTCATATTATTTTAATATAATAAACCCCCATTATCTTTGAAATGCCTAACACTATATTAAAATACATAAAAAATTACTACTGTCAAACTCCATTGAAATACCCACCATCCCCATTGTCTTGATTCAATTAAAATAACCCAGAAACTAACCATAGAAACAAAAAATATCTAAATTTCATTCACAAATGTACTGAAACACTCAACAAATGACAATAGTAATTATCTTTATTGTTCCTTCAATAATAGTGTTCTTCGTTTTTGCAACAGTGCCATAGTTCTTCAATCGCAATTAGATTTCAGCAAATTTGTAATCGAGACTTAACGGTTATTCACCCAAATTCTTATCAATTTACGAAATCTCAGGAAAAAATTCTTTTCGGTTTAGGTATTGCAGGTACCATTCAAGGGAGAGAGAGAGAGAGAGACAATGAGGTATACTTGCAATTCCTTTTCAAAATTAGGGAATTGAAGTAAATTCAATTTTAACCCGTAAGGATATTTTGGTCTTTTTGCCCATTACTAACAATTAAATGGATAAAATTTGGATGGAAAGATGTATTAGTATAATGAGACATTTGTCAAGGGGAAGTTAGTATATTTTAAAAAAATCAAAGGAACTTAGTGTAATGGGTCATTTTACAGGGAAAAAATAGTAATTAACCCAAAAATAAATATATCTTATTTTTTTTAAAATTTTCCCTTCAGCTAAAAATCCACAAAAATTACATAATATATAAGCTTACTAAAAAAGATTAATTACTATGACATTTTTATATTTTTTCAAATTGTCCTAAATTATCCTTATTTTTTTAAAATTATACTAAAATATTGCTGCATTTTATTTTCGTTAGACAATGAGGTTATTCCGTCTAATTTTCTCCCTTTTCTAGTTAGTCAAAGCCCAAAAAGTCAACTTAAATATGATTAATTACTTTGACTCCTTACTTTTTTTAAATTATACTAAATTATCTTTGTGTTTCTAAAATTATATTAAAACATCCCTATATTTTTTCATCTAATCCAAATTGCATATATTAATCTCAATGTCAGCCAATTTCTCATTTGCACTATTAAAATTAATTTTCAAGTCATATTCAACTATTGGCTTGAATTTACCAGTTTTAAATTTACTCAATTTGAATCTAATCCTTAAATAAAGTTTTACATCTATGTTATAAATTCCAAAAATCTTTTCTTGATTAAATTCTGTAAGTTCTTTTCATCTTTTCTTGATTAAATTCTGTAAGTTCTTTTCCAGCAAGATGAATCACTTGTTGTCCTTGAAATTCAGGGATCATAATGCTAGTGTTTTTGTGTCCCTAATAAAAAATATTCAAGAAATCATGACTAAATTAGACGGAAGTAGAAAAATTGAACCTTACATAATTTTAATTATAATAAAATGTAGAGACATTTTAGTATAATTTTAAAAACACATAGATAATTTAGTATAATTTAAAAAAATACAGAGACGTCAAAATAATTAACTCTAAATATTTTAATTAAAAGTTAATTTTTTAGATTTTAACTGACAGAAAAAAAAAAAGAAAAAAAATTAGATAAAATAACCTCATTATCTAACTAAAGTAAAATACATTCGTTTTAGTATAATTTTAAAAATATATAAATAATTTAATATAATTTAAAAAAAAAAATAGAAAACATCATAATAATTAACCCAAAAAAACAAAAATAGATCAATATCGAGAAATGTAATAATCAGTCCCTCTAATTACTATAATAATCCAAGATTATCAACAACAAAATCAGTAGAAGTAAAAAAATAAAATAAAAAAATATATTTGCTAATTAATGTAGAACTGATAGAATAGGACAAAATAATTTAGTCAATCTTTTAGTCAACTTAATCAAAATTTTAATCAATCTATACAAGTAAATTCACCTGTAATTTTATTTTTCTATTGTTAAAAGAAAATTATAACATTTAAAATAATTTTTATTACTAATCAAAGATCACAATTGACTACCAATAAACGTGGTTCATATAACAAGAATTTGAATTATTTAATTAGATGTATTGAATTTGAGTATGAATATATAATCTGGATATTGAACAAAAGTACCGAAAAAATAACACTATCTTATAAAAGAGTCTAACCAAAATACAGTCCAAATTAACAGGAGAAAGTATAAAACTATTGATTCTTTTGGTAGAATAAAGACAGCGATAGTAGCTTATTACAGAAGGAAACAAATAAAGGAAAAGGAAAAGGTTAAAAAAAGAAAGAATTAAAAGTAAAATTTCCTCGTTGGAGTCACTCAGACGCAGTAGTCAGTAGTCACAACTCTCATAGCTTCACAAAATAGCCTGCAACTATAACTGTTATCCATAGTTATGAACTATAATCCAGAAAATCTTGATTTTGTCACATCACAAAAACCAGACGAAATTAAAAGAACAGAAACAATCGCTAGAACATGCTATGTTCCAGCCATATCTGAAAAATAGAGGATCAAGTTCAAGAAACAGACAGACTAAATATGGATTATAATGGGTGAAAGTAAAGGATAAAAATCAAGAAAACCCAAAAAGGATTATAATAAAACAAATGGAATATTTTTTTTTTAAAAAAAGGAAATATTAACTACCATTTTTGTCATGTACGGAGAAATAAGTAATGGTGCAACCCAGATTGGTGATCTTGGCGATGATGGTGCAATTTTTGAGTTCAGTCCCGCTGCAATTGTCATCTAGAGAAAATTTTCAGAAATCGTGTCAACTAACCCACAGCTCCAACCTCCTATTCCACCAGTTCTCCAAGAATAACCACAACAAATCGAGACGACTTACCCTGATCTGCCTCCTGCTCACAACTACAAGAAACCAAACCCAAACGCACCGCCCAAGAGACTGGATTTTTGGGTGGAAAGAGAGAGGGGGGGTATTTTGGGTAGTTTATTTAGAAGAGTATTTTAAGGTTTTGAAATAATGTCATATAATAAAAAATTATTGTTTATGTTGACTAACAGAAAAAATTTGAAAAAATGGAAGACAATGACGGAATTAAAATAGATAAACGGATTACTTAATTTCTTAAAAACAGAACTAAGTTAATTAATTAATAATTTTTTTTTATTAAAATAAAAATTATTTTTTCTGTTGATTGATGGAAAAGATTGAAAAATTTATAAAATTGATATTATGACTTCGTTTTCAGATATTTATAATCAAATTAAACTATAAAATTAAAATAAAGAGATTAATTAGTTAATTTTTAAAAAATATAAATAATTTAATTAATTAGATAAAATTAAAAAAACAAAATAATAAATTTAGTTAATAAATAAAGATTTACTACAAGATGCCATCATTAAGTGACATTCACATAGAAATAAAATTAAGTAATTATATTTCTTGATAGAAAACACAATAACTAGTGACATTAATTATTCCCATATAATATATTTTTACAAAATGTCCCCATTTTTCTCTCTGTAGTTTGATTCAGTCAAAATGTATTCTATAGATCAACTTTCCTCTCCAACAAGACTGAATTTTCATTATTTTAGTTTATTATCTACCATTGACTTCTGGAAACGGAGTGAGATAGCCAAGAGAGATATCCAACTCTTTGCAAGATGGTGGCAATGGTGGCCACACAAAAGCAGGCCTGTCATTAGGCACTGGAGGTGGCGAGACTTCCCTTTTCAAAACCTGCAAAAGAGTTTTCATATTAGGCCTTTTATTTGGATTTGGATGGCAACAAGCCAAACCCAGGATTAAAACCCATTCTATTTCTTCTATTCCAAAATCTTCTTCCAATCTTGAATCTGCAGCATCAATAATTCTCCCTTTTCGATGAAGCTCCCATACCCAATTCACTAAATTGCAACTATAATCATTTTGATGGTTTTGGCTTCCTGGTTTTCTCCCACAAGCAACTTCTAAAATTAGAACACCAAACGCATAAATATCTGTTTCGACAGTGAATCTTCCTGTCAGAATACTCTCTGGCGCCATATAACCTGGAGTTCCGGCTAGTTCTTTTGTTGAATGATGAGTTTGATCGCTGAACTTGATCGTTCGAGCAAGTCCGAAATCTCCCAGTTTTGGGTTGAATTCAGAGTCTAGCATTATGTTGCTTGATTTGATGTCTCTGTGAAGTATTGTCTCTTCACAACCATTGTGCAAATAGTCTAATGCATTCGCGGCCCCTGTTATTATACTCAGACTTGTTTCCCAGGTTAATGATGATTCGGGTGAGGAGTCGCCGGATTTGTCATTGGAGAAAATGTATTTGTCCAAACTACCATTTGGTAGGTAGTCGTAGACGAGAAGATATTCTGGCCTTTCGTAGCACCAACCTATTAATTTGACAAGATTTTTGTGATGAAGATTCCCAATTGTTGTGACTTCTGCAATGAATTCTTTTTTGCCTTGTGTTGTTTCCTTGGAAACTTTCTTGACAGCCACTTCTCTATTTCTGATCACCCCTCTGTAAACAGTTCCAAATCCGCCTTTCCCAAGTTTGTTCTTGGGACTGAAATTGCCTGTTGCTTTTCTCAATTCTTTTAACTTGAACTTTCTTGGAGCTGCAGAGGAGCCTTGAATTGCTTCTTCAATACTTGGATAAGCATCTTCTGGTTTTTCTCTGTCTGATTTTCTTTTCCAGTACACGGAGAAACCAATACCAAACAAGAAGAAAAATCCAACAACAGAAACTACAATCCAAACCCACAACAAGCCTTTATCATCTATATCAGTTGCATTAAATTCCCATGATTTCACGCAGTTTAGTTGAGTAAAACTGCTGGTAGAGGCCGAAAATCCAACAAAAACCTTGCGTGGAAGAAGCTTTGAGAGATCAAGAATCTCCCAAAACACCGGATTATTCATGCCATTGACAAAAAGGGAAAGATTTTTGGCTTCACCATTATACTGAACACGTACAAAGATATCTTTACCAGCAGATATATTAACACCAAGAGAAGTTAATGAGACTTGTCTGCGAGAGTCGATGCTATTGACATCCAAGCCGACATGATTATCATCAAGATCTTCTTGGTAGCTTTTTCTGGTATCAAATTCTATAGCTACAGTATTGGCTTGAGAAGAACCATTCATTTTTGGACTTATAATGCCAAGCCATTGTCCATCACTATTATCTGGAACAGAGATATTATCTGTTAAAATAAAGGCTAATCCTTCACCACTAGAGTATGTCTGGTTTAGGATATTGAGAACAAAGGAAGTGTTAAAAGATGAAATAAGGGTGCCACCATTTCTCCACAGTTTGAATGGAGTATGGTACAAACTTCTTCCAGATAAATCAGTGATAGGAGCTCCACGAGCATCCAGAGTAACTTGGATAGCATCTTTTGCTATATAGGAATTGGATAGTGTGAGTAAAGGTCTATCGGTGTCATTGAAGCTTGAAAAATTGAAGTAGAGGCTTTGCACTTGAGGGAAAGAAACCCGCAAGAAGGTTGCTAGGATTAAGAACTTGACTGCAAAAGAAATTTGCATCATGCTAAAGCAAAATTAAAAACTCAGAAATCAGAATATGGATTTGATAGGATTTGAAATTTGATTGCTAGCTTTATATGTGGGATATCTAAGATAATACGCTAAAGAGGAGAATTAAGGTGGTGGGACAGTTGAGTTTGCCAACAATGAAATTTATAACAAGCTAAAGTTCAAATTTTTGTTTTTTAACTTACATTGTTTGGAAGAGAAGTTTCCTTGTATTTTCTCTTTTATATATAGCACAAACAGATGGTACTCCTGTAATATTTCCTAAGCTAAAGACTCTCTTCAATTTTTTTTACTTGATCACTTAATATTTTTTTTGCAGTTGATTTTGCATGTAGCTAGATATTAAAGAAGGTTCTTAATGATGTCCATCTAACTTTAAAAAGAAAAAATATTAAATTAATTCAGGAAACTTTTTCAGTTAGAAATTTCCATGTTGCAAAAGTAATAAAAATTCATTTCTTTATTTTCACTTTAGATGTTAAGAGACTAATTGTTTATATTAACTTGGAAAAGAAAATATAAATGCCAACTAACGTGAAACAAAGTTTCTTGCCCCAGAAGAACTTAATGATTTTAGGTCAATTTATTATTTTTTTAAAGAATTGTGTTAAATAAAATATTGTAAAAATAAATTGAGAAAAAAAAACTTATATTTAATATCAAAGGTAATAATTATTACATTTTTTAAACCATTGTTGTAATTATTAGTATTTTTTCTTTTGTTTAGTATATTGGAATTGTTTTAATATTGTAAGATTTTTAATTTAAATTTATGAGTTAAAATTATTAAAAAGTTAAAATACTCCTTCCTTCTCATAATATATTTTTAAATTTTTTTAATTTGTCTCAATTTAATTGTTTTATTTTTTAATTTAAATTATATTTTATTTTAATATTATAATAATATCCTTATTAAAAGTGTTGGAGAAAATAAAAAAAAAAATGGAGGGAGAGCACTAAGAATCAAATCTTGTTGAATTTAGGATGCAATATGAGTAGCACTAAATTTGTCTAACAAGAATCTAGAACGATGGTCCATAAGAAGTTATTATATGGGAATTATCCCTGGTGGGGAATAATTAAGAATCTTTTTGGAGAAAAATAAGAGATGGTTAGGAATAATGAAGATTAGATGTCTAAGAAGAGTCAAAGTCATTAAGAAAAATATTAATTAATTATATTTATTTATATTGCTATTGCAAAAGTGAATGTGGTAATGAGATCACATTGCATATATCATTTTGATTATCATGATGGTGATTCGGTGAAAGCTTAAAAAAGAATATATTATATTCTTATTAGCTTTGAAAATGTAGCCATTAATTTTGATTTAAGTATGTAACACTCAATCCTTTCGCATAAAACTTTTGGAAGGAAGAAAATTTCCCCTTTAAAGAAATAAAATAATGATTACCTAACCTTAATTTGTATCAATTTCAACGGAGCTTTTTAATTGTTGAATGTGTATGAAATTACATTGAGAGAATAAGTTATTCGCTTAGAATGAGAAAATTTATTCTCTATATAAGAGAAATTACGATTTTTTTATCTTCAATAAATTTTTAAATTTTTAAAAATAATCTCAATTAAATATTTTTAACCGTTTATCAATCATCAGAGTGATGGTTATGTAATTTATAAGCCCCTAAGTGAAAGATACATGATAAGGAATAATTTGGCTCATACTTAGAATAGAATTGTAATGCTCCTGTAAATTTGATTTGCAATTTAAAATCAAAGAAGGATGTATCAGAAACTCATCGGGATTATCTCGGTGAGAAAATTCTGATACTTAAGTTAATAGACAGATAAATGGAGCTTATATATAAAGAGGGATTTTAGATAGAGGGGGAGAGAGTCCGAGAGAAGGAGAAAATTTTCCCTCTTTGTTACTTATTCATAAGGAAAAAATGGGACTTCTTATATACACATGTCCTCATATTATTGGTGATTATTTTTATTCCTTATCAGAAACTCCTCACTCCCTAGTCCGATTTGAGCATCTCGAGGAGTGGGCTAAGAGAGTAGTTTTCAATGGTTTCAGGTCTTTGACGCCACTATATGTGGACTTATAGCATCAAATAATATGTTTCCTTAATAGTGATCTTTGGAAATTCTGCCTCATACAAAGAGCTTACATAATAATGTGTCTTGCATAGAGGTATTACAACGTGCCTTGCTAAGGTCTTTAGAAATCTTGACCCGTCAGAAGAAGTCTTCGAAGAGTACAACTCGCAGAAAGAG
This sequence comes from Aleurites moluccanus, assembly GCA_948193065.1. Lineage (NCBI taxonomy): Eukaryota > Viridiplantae > Streptophyta > Magnoliopsida > Malpighiales > Euphorbiaceae > Aleurites > Aleurites moluccanus. The sequence goes on along the minus strand of CANXYC010620506.1, from coordinate 37,213 downwards.
GTCTTATAAATTCGCCTCTCCTAACGAAGTCTTTTGAAATAATATCTTGCCTCGTTGTTCGAGTATTTAGAGAATAATATGTCTTGCTACTCGAGGACTCGGAAAATAATCTGTTTTACTGCTCGAGGAATGTAGATCACAATTTGCCTCGTTGTTCGAAGTCTTCATATAATTTGTCTCACTACTTGAGACTTAGAGAAATCCAGCCTTACTTAAAGACTTTAATTTACCTCGTTGATCGAGGACTTTAAATAATCTACCTCGTTGATTGAGGACTTAGAACATAATCTGCCTCGTTGATTGAGGACTTAAATAGTAATTCATGAGCCCCCTCCCTTATAGAGGACTTTAAGAATGCCTACCTCACCAAGATGACTTCACATAATGTGCCTCACTAAATAAGAACTTAGAAATCCACCTCACCTAATTAGGTATTCTGATATATGTCTCTCTAATGAAAGACTTAGAAATCCACCTAGTCTGATGAGGTCTTCTGATATATGCCTCTGAATGAGGACTTAGAAATTCACCTCGCTTTGCAAGGTCTTCTAAGATATACCTCTATGATTGAGGACTTAAAAATCCAATTCGCCTCGCGAGGTCTTTATACAATTTATCTTGCTACTCGAGGACTTAAAAACTTGTCTTGCCTTGTGAGGTCTTTATATAATTTGCCTTTTTGAATGAGGACTTTAGAAATCTGCCTCTCTTTAAGAGGTCTTCTAATATATACCTCTTTGATGGAGGACTTAGAAATTCACCTCGCCTGACGAGGTCTTCTGATATATTTCTCTCTAATCGAGGACTTAGCAATCCATCTCACCTCACAAGGTCTTCATATAATTTGTCTCGCTGCTCGAGGACCTAGAAATCCACATCAATTTGCGAGGTATTCATATAATTTGCCTCGCTGCTCGAGGACTTAAAAATTTGCCTCCCCTTATGAGGTCTTCATTTAATTTGCCTCTCTGAATGAAGAATTTAGAAATATGCCTCGCCTCGCAAGGTCTTTATATAATTTGCCTCTATGAATGAGGACTTTAGAAATTTGCCTCGCCTCGCGAGGTTTTCTGATATATGTCTTTCTAAACGAAGATTTAAATAATACTAGCCTTCTGGATCAACTTAAGTTTGCCTCAGTGGATGAGGACTTAGATGTCTCGCTGAATGAGAACTTAGAAATCCACCTCCTTAGAGGTCTTCATGAAATACGTCTCGCCATATGAGAACTTAGGAATTCACCTTCTTCGAGGTCTTCTTGTGTCTAGCCATACTAGGTTTTCAGGAGCCTTACCTTGATAAGGATTTAGAAATCCACCTCTTTAGATGTCTTCTTTTGCCCATCCGTAATAGGACTTTGGGTGCCTTGTTTTGACAAGAACTTTGGTTTATTCGTATTAGGACTTAAGTTATCTTGCCTTGACAAGAACTTTTACCTATCCGTAATAGGACTTTGGGTGTCTTTTCTTGACAAGAACTTTTACCTATGGGGTGCCTTGCCTTGACAAGAACTTTTGTCTATCTATAACAAGACTTTTCACCTATGTTCATAGCTTTCAAACTCTATGTTTTCTTGCCATGTTTATCACTTGCATTTGAGAGCTTTTCTTAATGCTTACAGATAACAAATATAATAAACTTTTTGCCTTTCTCGGTAATTTATTAGTATTGCACTTTACATTTTTCAAACTTAAATTTTTTGCCATGAATTTTAACCAAGGGTTTCATTCAAGCAATAAATTTTTAACTAATATGAGAAACTCTTACTCCCTCATGAAAAAAATGATTTTTTTTTTAAATTTATTTTTAAAAAAATATTTAACTTTTAAAATAAGTCTCGATTTAAGAATGTGCATATAAAATAACATTTAAAGTGCTTAATTAATTGTATAATATAAATAAATATTATAATGCATAATGATATGAATAAATTATACATAATTTATATTTATTATTATATATCATTAAAATTTGAGAAAATTAATTTTAAGGGGCATAATAAATCTCTAACTTTATGACTATTGACTTGCAAATTTCATTGTATAAATAAAGCACATAAAAAGCGAGCCCCAATGTATCCATGCCAATTGGTAATTTGAGCCAGTAACCCACGTAATGGCCCTAAAATGATGGAACAGGGCTCGAGTGTTTATGGCTTTCCCATTCTAAGCCAATAATTGAACCATGTGCATTATAAAACATAAATAAATTAATAAAATCCCTAACTTTTTTGAAACTAGGAAATCATGTGTCCATAAACCTTATATCACTCAAGTCAAGAAGTTCATATATATATATATATATATATATATATATATATATATATATATATATATTACTCTGGCGTGACTATATTTTTTTAAATTAAATTAAATTATTTTTTTATTTTTAAAATTATACTAATATGTCACTGTATTTTATTTTTATTATACAATAATCCTTTTGTCAAATTTTTTCCCTTTTCTATTAATCAAAATCCAAAAAGTCAATTCAAAATGGTTAATTATTTTGACGTTTCTATATTTTTTCAAATTATACTAAATTGTTCATATATTTTTAAAATTATATTAAAAAATACATGTGTTTTTTCATCTAATTCAAATTGCATTTAGTAATTTCAATGCCAACTAGTTTCTCATCTACATTGTTAAAATAAATTTTAAAATTACATTCAATTTTTAGTTTGAATTTATCAGTTTTAAATTTACTCAATTTAAATCCAATCCTAAAATAAAATTTCACATTTATATTATAAATTCTAAAAGTTTTTTCTTTATTAAACTCTATAAAATCGTCTACAACAAGAAGAATCACTTATTGTCTTTGAAATTTATGAATCATAATGATAACGTTTTAGTATCCGTTATAAAAAAGACTCAAAAAATCATAACCAAATTAGCTTTATATAATTTTGATTATAATAAAATGCTGCAACGTTTTAATGTAATTTTAAAAACATAATTTAGTATAATTTAAAAAAATACAGGGATGTCAAAATAAATAATTCTAAATATTTTAATTAAAAAATTAACTTTTTTAGGTTTTAACTAATGAAAAAAAAATAGACGAAATAATCTCTTCCTCCAGCAAAATATATAAATATTTTAATATAATTTTAAAAATACATCAATAATTTAATATGATTTAAAAAAATATATAAAAACGTCAAATAATTAATTGAACTAAACACCATCATTGTGAAAGCCACCCACATCATTAGATCCTCTTTTCTGCGGCTCATTTTTCCTGCTGCCAGTTTGACATTTCTATCCCTTCTATCATCGAAAGACATTCTCATACACAAATCATTATGCTGTCTCTGACTGTTTCTTTGTACAACGGACCATTTTCTTTATGCCGACTAGGTGAGGCGACCGGAGAAGAGAAGATGAAGACAGAGTTCGGTGACCAGTGGAAGGAACAATACTCTTCTGCTCCAGATAGGCTACCACATGAGGTCTCTAAACCAAAAGCAACAGTGGCTTATATGGACATTTGTTTCAAACAACTTCACTCATTTTCATATTTTCTTCTTCTTTAATAATTTAAATATAATGTAATTTACTATTTTTTTATCTTATTTTTAATCATTATCTTTTGAAAATAATTGTAACACAAGTCACAAAATAATTCTAATGATCATTATGACTACTGAATAGATTAGAAGCATATATAATTATGAGTTATAATCTACAAAATTTAAATTTTTAATTTTCAATAAAGATTATTTTTATTAACGAGTGAGATTTGTAACCTAAATTACTTAATTATAACATATATTTATAGTCTTTCATATATATATGTGTGTGTTTGCTTGTAAAAGGAGGACATGATAAATAAATGGGTATAATTTTTATAATTTTTTGAAAAAAATGTTCTTGATAATAAAGATGTTATTTTTTTCTTCTGTTAATTTTTAAATATTTTATCATATATTTTTATCCAATTATTTTTTATTTTATAGCATAATGATATTTTTCTTTAACATATATTTTCTTAATGATTTTATGTCTTTTATGAGTGTTAAAATATAAATAGTAAAATATATTCTTATAAAAATAATTAACTTTAATTCAGAGTAAATTAAAATATTATTACAAAATAATAATATTTTTCTTTAACATATATATATATTTTAATGATTTTATGTCTTTACGAGTGTTAAAATGTAAATAATAAATTGTATATTTATATTAAGTAATTAAGTTTAATGGAGCTTTGTTTATTTGTTTCTCCAATATGTGTACTTATATTACTTTATCTCCGTGTTGATAGCAATGAAAGTTTTGAAAAGTTAGGTTTTGATTTTTTTTTTGAAGCAATTTAGTTTTATTTTACTAAATCAGGTGTTTTTGAAGGAGTTATTAAGAAATTATAAGATTTTTTTAAATGTCTGTCAAAGGAATGACGAACGAAAAAAGTTAGGATTTGAATAGATGAAAATTTTTGTTTGAAGTTTTGATTTCTTTTCTCAATTAGAAGCGTAGATGAAGATTTTACAGTTTTTTTTTTTTTTTTTTTTTTTTTTATATTCACATATATGCTTTATTGATCTTTAGGATTTGGATTTATGATTGGGATTTCACAATTAGGGTTCTATAATTTGGGTATTTCAAAATTAAAGTTCTGAAATTTAGGGATTTCTAATTAAGGTTTCAGAATTTAGGGATTTTTTTAGTATTCTTCTTTAAATACATACGTGAAAGTTTTTGATAGATTTCTCTTTTATCTTTTACGTTCAACTCGAAGAAAATGGATTTAGACTCAGAGTCTACTTGTTCAGACATTGGTGATTTTGGAGATGTGCATCGTACTAATGAATTAAACAATAATTGGAGGTTCCCTACTCCTAATATTGGTGATCCTCTTTTCTTACAAACTTCTGATCACCTAAGTATGGTCCTTATTAACTCTCCTTTAGATGGCAATAATTTTATAGCATGGAGTAGGTTTGTTAGAATTGCTCTAGGTGCTAAGGTCAAACTGTGATTTAGAAATGGGAAAATAGCAATACCTGATGAAAAATCAAAAGAATTTGAACAGTGGCAACAGGTAGACTTTATGGTAACTTCCTGGATATCTAATTCAATATCCAAGGAACTAGTTAATGCATTTATATATGCTAGAAGTGCTAAGGAATTATGGGATAAATTAGAAGAGCGTTTTAGTGAGAGTAATGGGCCTTCCATGTATCAAATACAAAGGAAAAATAGTTTTATAAGTCAAGGTAGCATGTTAGTTTCAATGTATTACACTAAGTTGAAACAACTTTGGGATGAATTAGCTTGTTTAGTTCATTTACCTATATGCACCTGTATCTGCACTTATGATTCAATTAAGAATACTGCAGATTTTAATTATCAAACTAAGTTGATGCAATTCTTGATGGGTTTGAATGAGGGTTATGATGCAGTTAAAAATCATATACTTCTTATTGAACCTTCACCCAGTGTTAATAAGGCATGCTCTATGATTCTTAAAGTAGGGAAACATAGGGAGGTTCAAATAGTAGTTGATAATACAGAAACTAGTGCTATGCTATTGAGAAACCAAAATTATAGAAGAGATTATAGAAAAGAAACATTTAGAACTAATAATTGGAGACCTAGTTACAATAATACTAGTAATCATACAAATAATAGCTCTTAGAACTCTACTTCAGAAGGATGGAGGAGAGATCAAAATCATATGGGTCCTAGACCTGGTGCAAATAAGACTTATGAGAATTGTGGTTATTATGGACATAATAAAAAATACTTGTTTTAAGCTCCATGAAATACCAGAGTGGTATGAGGATCTTAAGAAGAGGAGAACTAGGGTTCAAGGTAGAATAGCAGCTAAAGTTACTGAGACTTGTCTGGGAGATAAAGACAGTCCTTAAGAGTTGTCTAAAGAGGAAGATCTTACTTCTTTGATCTCTCAGGCAGTGCAAAGAGAGGTGTCTAAAGTTCTGAAAGGAAAGGCTACTAATAAGGGAGAATTTGCCAGTTATACTACTTATGCAAGTATAATCCATCATATATTTTTAAATGTGTTTGATTATAAGTTAGAAAATGTATGGATTATTGACTCAGGAGCTACATATCATATTTGTTTTGACCTTGCCTTAATGCATAATACCTATAAACCTACCACTTTCTCTGTTGTTAACCTACAAATAAAACAATTAAACGAATACATCATACTGGTTCTATTATAATGCACCCTAAGTTGATTCTTTCAAATGTATTACATGTTCCTACTTTCAATTTCAACTTACTGTATGTTCATAAATTGACCAAAACCATAAAAATTAAAATCATATTCTATGATGATCATTGTATTTTCCTGGACCTGTGGACTGAGGAGATATTGGCAGTAGGCAAAGTTTATGCAGGCTTGTACATATTAGATAAGTTTAGCTTTTCTATAATCACTATTAAGGAATTTCAATCTAAGAATTCTTTACTTCTTTCTATTATAAAATTTGAATCTTCAAGTACTTGTAATGCAATTCATATCAATAATACTCCTCCATATTTTCCTATTCCATTTTCTGTTTTACATAATCGATTAGGTCATCCTTCAAATGAAAATTTGCTTCATTTATCTTTTATTCTTACTATTGATTCTTGTCATAATAAGAGTAATCCATGTGATATATGTCCTAAAGCTAAACAGACCAAGTTACTTTTTTTAATAAGTCACAATCAATCTTCTATTCTTTTTTAGCTTATTTATGTAGATTTATGTGTACCTTATATGGCTCCATCTTTGATAAAATCACATTATATACTTACCATTGTAGAGGATAATACTAAAGCTACCTGGACCTTTCTTCTTAAAACCAAACCTGAAACTTATGTTTCTCTTAAACATTTTTTTTCCTTTGTTACTACTAAATTCAATACCAAAGTAAAAAACCATTAGGAGTGACAATGGTACAAAATAATTAAATTCTCAATGCCAAACCTTATTTCAAGAATTAGGTATAGTTCACCAAAGAACTTGTTCTTATACTCCCCAACAGAATGAGATTGTAAAAAGGAAGCATCAACACTTGCTTCAAACTGCTAGATCATTGTTGTTTCAGTCCAAGTTACCCATTTTCTTTTGGCCATATGCCATCTTAACTGCTACACACATTATAAATAGGATTCCTACATTAATATTGGACTGGAAATCACCTTATGAGTTGTTACATGATAAAATACATGATTATCACTTCCTTAAAGTTTTTGGTTGTTTGTGTTTTGCCACAAACACCAAATCTCACAAGAATAAATTTGATTCTGGGGCTTATAAATGTGTTTTTATTGGATATATCCCAGGACAAAAAGCTTATAAGCTTTATGATATGGAAAATCATGTTACTTATATCTCTAGAGATGTTTTTTATGAAACTATTTTTCCATATCATTCCCCACAGTTGCAATCTTCTACTATCCCTTGTTTGCCTAATCCTAATGTTTTGTAAGTATCCAATTCATTTCTAGATTCCATTGACCTTGTCACTGATTCTTTTATTGATATTCGCAACCATCCACCATCAAATCATAGCCTTCTGTACCTGTCATAATAGAAACAGTTCCTACTAAGTCTTATTTTAGTCAAGTGTCACCTAATTCTATTTCACTTTCTGATACTCTTGATATTCCAGTTAGGGAAAATACTAGAGTTAGGCATAAACCTGATTGGTTGTAAGATTTTGTATCATTGTGTCCTATTGCCCAAACTTCTACAGTTCAGGCTTCTCCAACGGGTTCATCTTATCCTTTACAAATGTATCCTCTTAATTGTACAAACTATCTTGATCCAAATCATATGCAATTTGTAGTAAATATGTCTAATATGTCTGACTCTTCTACTTATAATCAAGCTAAAACAAATCTTCATTGGATTGATGCCATGGATAAGGAGATAGAGGCATCAGAACTAAATCATACTTGGGACTTGGTTGAATTGCCTCCTGAAAAAATACCTATAGGATCTAAATGGGTGTATAAAATAAAGTATAAACCTGATGGGACAATAGAGAGGTACAAAGCTAGATTAGTAGCTAAGAGTTTTAATCAAACAGCTGGGGTAGATTATACTGATAGTTTTTCTCCAATAGCTAGATTTGTGACTGTGAGAATGTTTTTAGCTATTTCAGCTGCCAAAGGCTGGGCATCAAATCAGTTAGATATAAATAATAACTTTTTATATTGGTTTATTGATGAGGATCTCTATATGAAGTCACCTGTTGGGTATTTTGTTACCTTTCCTTCTATTGTTTGTAAACTTAAGAGGTCGTTGTATGGAATGAAATAAGCCTCTAGACAATAGAATTTTTAGTTTACCTCAAAACTAAAAGCCTTTGGTCTAACCCAATCCCCTCATGATCATTGTTTATTTACCAAATCATCTTCTCTTGCTCTTATAATTTATGTCGATGATGTTTTGGTGACTGGTACCAATGACGCTGAAATTCTTGAGGTTAAACACTTTTTAGACAAACAGTATACTATCAAGGATATAAGACCAGCTATGTACTTACTAGGTCTTGGAATTGCCAAAACTTCTGATGGAACCTATATTAATCAAAGGAAATATGTGATTGATATCCTTGATGACATGGGTTTAACTGGGGCCAAACCTACTACTTCTCCATTTCTTGTTAGTCTCAAACTTTCTGCTATTGAGTCACTTTTATTTTCTGATCCACCTCAATATAAAAGGCTTATAGGCAGATTGTTATACCTTAACCTTATTAGAACAGATTTGACATATGCCACTCAACAACTTAGTCAATTCGTGCAAAGCATCATTAGGAGGCTGCATTACATATTCTTCGTTATTTGAAGGCTTCTCCTTTTGCTAGTCTGTACTTTCCCACTTCCACTAATTTCCAGCTCATTACTTATTCTGATGCTGACTGGGCAACCTGTCCACTTACTAGAAAAACCATTTTAGGCTACTGTGTATTGTTGGGTTCTTCCCTTATTGCTTGGAAAAGTAAAAAACAAGACACAGTGTCTAGATCTTCTGCTGAAGCTAAGTATAGAAGCCTAAGCCAAACTGTTTCAGGATTGCAATATATGACTTACTTACTTAAGGAGTTTCATGTTCCTTTTATGCTTCTCATTCCTTTATTTTGTGACAATCAAACTGCCATACACATTACTAAAAATTCAGTGTTTCATAAACGTACGAAACACTTGGAAATTGACTATCATCTTGTGCGAAATCAATATACAGCAGGCTTTATTCTACCCCAACATGTGTCTTCCAAGCTTCATCTTGCATATTTGTTTACTAAACCACTGGCTCCATCCTTGCATAAAGATTGTTTTTACAAGATGGGTCTGATCTTCTATCAGTCTCCATCTTGAGGAGGGAATGCTGAAGTTTGTATTTTAATTTATTTTATTTTCATATATAATGGCAATTTTGTAAATAAGTGTAATAGCATAGTTTTTTTTTTTTTGTCTTTTCAACATTTGTATAAATACTAGCTATTCTTGTAACCCTAGTTGACTAATCAGAAAATACTCATAATATTTTTCATTTTTCTCTCTCTTTACGTGGATGGCTTTCTCTAGTTTGGGTTCATATTGGGTGAAGCTTAATAGCTTTTGCAATTATAATATGTATTTTATTTTGCAGTCTCTAAATTAATGCCAGAGTAAATTTGATACTTGCGAATTTCCATTCTTTTTCTGTTTTTCCAATCACTAATAATAGGATGCATGCATATGTGCAGGCTGCGCATTCCATAATTTCTCCAAAACACTTGCTGTCTTTATTCTATTGCATTCTTTTCAAATTTAGGCTTTTTTGTTTTTAATTAAGTATTCTGAAACGGCAGAGAATTGATGAGCTATTCCAAGAGTATTAGCGGATACCTCCAACATACCAATGAGCTTTGGCTCATTAGTTTTAGAGACATACACAGGGCTATAAGGCTGTGAGTTTGAACTCCAATTAGAGCCTAATTAACCAAACATTTGATATTGCATTTCCAGACTATTTTGTTCAAACGTCATTGTTTAGTGATTTATAATTATAGGGAGATAATCAAGCAAAATTCTACAGGCAAGAAAGTTCGAAAGACTCAAGAGGAGATGGAAATAGCAGAGAAGCATACTTTTCACCACTTTAGCCACAAGCACCCATTAGAAAGTACCATCTCACCATCCAATACTACTGGAAGCATTACCTGCTATGGGTGCAACCTCACAATATTTTCCAGTAAGGACTACTACGACTGTAAAACTTGCTCATTTTCCCTGCACAGGATATGCTGCAACATGCCTAGAAAAGCAGACACTCTGCACATCCAAATCACTATTTAACCCTTTTAATTTCACCTCAATCTTCCAGTAGCACCTCCAAGTGCAAGGCTTGTGGAAAAAATGTCGCTGGCTTCTACTACAACAGCACCGAAATGGCATTTGCTATCATATCTTATGATCAGCATCGCCTCTCTCAATTGCAATCTCTTCCCATCCTCACACACTCAAAATAGAATTTTCGCCCCCATATGATTTATGCTGCGATTTATGCGATAAAACCAAGTGTAATAGGGTGGCTTTATAGGTGTAGATTTTGCACATAAGCAGTGTTTCTGTCTATTTTTTATTTTTTATTTTTTAGGGCCCATTCTGCAGGCAAGTTCAATGTGCTTATATTGGAGGAAGCTGTTTAGTTGTTACTATTCTTCAAGGTATCAGAAATGTTCTAAAAGCTTCAAGAATGGAGGTCGTTGCAAACTGTTGCTAATTCTAACGAGAATGTGAAGTTTAATTTGGAATAGGGGACTACCACTTAATTTTTAACAATTTTAATTAACCCATATTTATACTCTACAATACACTCGAGAAGTTTAATATGAAAAACTGCATAAATAATTGTTGAAATCATGGCAGTTGCAGAGAAATTTACTCGTTTATTGATACAATATGAAGCAAAAGAAAAAAAAAAAAAAAAAAAAAAAAAAAAAAAAAAAAAAGGGGAAGGCTTAAAGCATTACAACCATGATGTAATTCTTATGGACTTTCATCCCCCTCAATATTTGTCATGATCCTTTTAGAGGTTACTCAAATTTTCAAATTTTATCTACTAAATTAAAAATCAAGTCACTTTAAATTTGTATAATTTTAGTATCTTTTCATGTTTAGATTACTTTGAATATCCTTTTTTTCAAATGGGTTCATATTGTATTACTTCACATTATTAAAAAATAAAAATGAAAATGAAAATCCAAAAAAGACAATATGAACAAATATATATTATATTTAATAGTTATAATAATTATCTTCTCATGTAAAACCGAAATTAGGGCATGATCTACCTCTAATTATACAACATATTATCTCAATAGAAAAAAGAAAAATGGACTACAAAGGACGGCAAGATATACAACCAGACAATAGAATTGTCGCAGTCAGACAATAGAGTTGTCGTTTGGTGTTTGGAATGGGTGAATATTGAATGTTGACAGGTTATATATATATATATATATATAGCACTCGGCACATAAATAATATACATTTTAGTATTACTGAGTTAAAACTTATTTTATCCTTCATCAATCTTATGGGTTGCATTTGACATATGAGTCGTATCTAGATTACTAGCTCTTTAGCTAAGACAATTTATAAATGGATATATCAAGGGTGTTTAGAACTTCAATTTAAAAATTTAAAATTCATTAATTTTACTGTGATAATTGGAAAAATAAATAATGCGTGTTTGGATGTTAATGCCAAAAATATATTTTAATTAAAATTTACTCTTTAAAGGTAATTTAAATTGATCTTTTTTAAGCTGATATGAAAATCACAATTTAACAAAATCTCAATCATGTGCTAACATTTATAATGAGAGTTTATCCGAAAAATAATTAAATATAATTAATGATAATTTTAGTAATTAGATTAAATATAAATTTCATTATTATTTAAATTCAAATCATTCAATTACGCAAATATTATAAGAATATATAGATTTCTTGTATAAAATAAAATTTTAGACATTGTATTTTATTTATATTTTTCAAAGTTACAACTTACAAATACAGTTGTTTTCTCAGCTAAAGCTCTATGCATGCATTAAAACAAGAGTTAATGTGGAGTGCAAACTTTTCCATATTAAAATATTTTAAGGGCATATTTGCCTATTTGGTTTGCTCCCATTGGAAATGGATGCAATTCTTGAAATATGATTTTTTTTTAGTTTATAAATAATCTATTTTTTTTAGCCTTTATATATATGAATTACTCCAATTTATATTATTATTATGTATATATTTTTAATTATAATTATTAATCTAATCAATAAATGCTATTAGTTATTTAAAAAAAATAAACTTGCAATAGAATTTCAAAATCTTAGACAATAATTTATATTCTCTTTTTGATTCTAAGTTGAACCAAACAAGAGTAATTCAGTTGATGAATAGGTTTGCTGTTAGCTAAATTGTTGTGTCTTATCAATCAAAGATGAAATCATGTAATGAAATCATAAAAAGATATTTCGTCTTTATTAATTTTCTAATAGCAATAGAGTAATAGAGAAAGGTGAAGCACTTCGTAATAAAAGGGAAAAAAAAAGAAAGCATTAATTTTAAACTAATAGAAGAATATAAAATAATTTATAGGCATTATAATTATCATAAGTTTTATTTAAAATTATTTAAAGAAAAAATAAATGATTTATATAATTAATTATGAAATTAAGGATAAATTGAGTTGAGTTATTAATCTTTTAATCCTAGAAGATATATTTTTTATTTCTTTAAAATCTTTAGAGATTGACTAAAAAAAATTATCTTATCATTAAACTAAAATTAAAAAATAAAAATAATTAAAAAATATATATTCTACCTCAAAATTTCCTCTCAACTGATACTGGCCTCTTTGGCTTATTGTGGAGAATTAAATTTTGTAACAAGGCAGGCAAACCGTGTGACAATAACGGAATGCTGCAAGACGAAAAGAAAAAAACATCTATTATATTGTGGAAAAATAAGTATCTGCCAGGAAATGTTTTCACACCTCTCTTAATATATTAATTAACTTACCTAGCTAGCTAGCAGCTTGTATTATCTCTTAACATTGCCTGCACTTCTTCATCTTCAACAACTAAATACCTGAACAAAAGAACAATAATTAGTACTGCTACTTTTAATTAGGAGTCAGCAAAAAATGGGCAGGCTTGATATGGATCCAGTCCTACAACATTTCAGCCACCCACATACCTTAAAACTCCTTAATTTCACTTCCCAATTCTCAAATGATGGACCTATTTGTGCAGCTTGTAAACTACGAGCTTCTGGATGGACATACAATTGCAGTTGTTGCAATTACTACCTTCACAAAGCCTGTTCTCAAATGCCACAAAACAAGAAACACCAAATAGACCCAAAACACACTCTTACTCTACTTTCATCACCAGCCTATCCTCAAGGTGCTTTCAAGTGTAACGCTTGTGGAGACCATGGCACAGGATTTTCATACCATTGTAAAGATTGCGAGCTTGATTTGCATACCCTTTGCGCTCACATGCCTTCTTCGGTCAAAATTAATGGTCATATTCACACTCTTTCCCTTGTTTTCTCCCCTCCATACCGTAAAAAAGCATTTCAGTGCGATATTTGTAAAGGGTATGGTTCAAATCATTGGCTTTATCGCTGTGATTCTTGTAATTTTGATGCTCATTTAAATTGCGCCATAGCCACTGCCCAGAATAAGCAGGACGACCAGCAGAAGCAGCAGCAACTGGTTAGGTCTTTAAGCGTCAATATGCCCCAATTTGCAGCACCCACAAATGAGTATGCGAATATGATTCATCGTTTTCCATCATCATCCTCGTCAAGTTCCTATCAAGCATTCGATCAAATGGGTGTTGGGCATTATTATTATACAGCAGGTGTGCCCTTTCTGGTTGGTTCTCAGTATGTTCAGCCACCAAGAACAAATAAAATTATGGAAAATAATAATCTGATGGGGCTTGTAATGAAAGGAGTAGTTGATGGTGTTGCCCAACAAGCAGGACAGATTTTGCTGGGAAGCATATTGGGAGGTTTCTCTTTCACTTGATCCATAAATTAAGCTCTGATATTTGCAAATGAAGATTTATATATAATAAACTTCTGATGTTCATAAATACTTGCTTCTTCTTTTTATAATAATTACTGGGATAAAATCTTATAAAATTCTATTATGAATGGCTCATCATGCAGAGCAGTTGTTCGTTCAAAACTTGTGACTGAGAATATGAGAGCAGGCAAAGGCGAAATTAGAATTATATCTTTAGGAGCCAAATTAAAAAGTATTAAATATCGAATTATAATTTCATATGTATATGTATATTTCATGTTCATATAAATATAAGTAAAATGCAATTAATTATTATTAAAAAAAGAAAAAATATATAAAATGATTAATTTGATGATAGTAAATCATTTAATAAATTAGAAAAACTAAAACAAAAATTGCATAATTTGTTAAAAAAAAAATTGTGATCTCATGTATATACTAATTTATAATTTGTTAAAAAAAAAAAAATTGAAAATCTAATTCTTAAGTACAATCCAGACAAGATGGCAGAGAGACAACATTCTTCTGACTTATATTCAATAACCAAATTGAAGTAACAATCCATTTTTTAAGGCATAGTAAACAGTTTGAATGTAAAACTAATATCATATCACACATATAGATATAATTTCTTGTTTATTAGCAGCCTACTTAAGAATACATAGCTTAAGAGGGGATGAGTTAATGGGACTTATGAGATTCATGCAAAAATATATTTTCATTATTTAAGAATTTAATAAAATTTACATAAAAATCTAATATAATATTATAAAATTTAAAATTTAATATAATACAATATATTTTTTATTTTTTACATAAAAAAAAAATTGAATGAAATTTCTTTTGAATTTTTCATCTGATTTTTCTCAAAATAAATAAAAAATTATATTGTATATTTTAAATAATAAAACTATTTTTTATAATAAATAAAAAATATGTATATTACATAAGAAATTAAAAAATTTCATTTAAAAAGACAAAATAATTAATTAATTTAAATAATAATTTGCTCATATCAGAATTTATAATCATATAATAATATCAAATTTTAAAAATTTTAAAAAAAAATCTCAAGGAGCAAATTAAATAAATTATATAAGATATTTTTATAATATATCTCATAGATTCCACTAGTCCATCCCCTCATGGACGGTGTCTTTTCTTAAGTGGCTGTTAATAATGAGAAATTATATTTTTGTATATAGATATGGTATTGATTTATCACTCCAATTAAAATTTTTAGTTGAAATCAGATGATATTTTGCATTATGCAGTGATAATTATTTATTTTTATAAATATTTTAACTATACTTATCTAATTTTCTATTTAGATTAAATTTATTTAATTTTCTAATTAGGTTAGATTTATTTTTTTATTTTTTTAAATAATTTTAGAATGTTTATAATTTATATTTATTAATTTTTAATTTTTAATTAAAATTTGATAACTTATAAATAGATCTATTATGTAATAGTTTAAAAATATCTTATTATTAATAAAATTTCAATATTATTTTATTCCTAGTGAATTTTAAAAATTTTTTCCTTGTGGATTTAAAAAAGTTTAAGGTGTAGACGTATTCTAATCTTATTTACCCGCTTCCTTGCTGCATCAGATGGTATCAAGGCAAGCTAAAGTTTATCTTCTTCGATGATAATCTGCGGAGTTCGTAGCCTTATTTATCTGTTTTCTCATTACAATATATGGTATTAGGGCAAGCCAAGGCTTGTTTTCTCGATAACAATTTACGAAATTCGAAGTAACATTTTCATTGACAGTGATTGTGAAGGAGTATACTCTTTCGAAAGTAAATTTTCGAGATCCATAATATGAAATAAATAATACTCTAAATAATATTACTTACAGTCATCGTATTCTTAGTTTAAAAAATAATTCTTGTTTTCGATATCATAGATATGATAGATCTTACACTTACAACCAATCTATTTATAGAGACGTTTCTAATTGGAGAGATATTTCTTAGTTTAATTGTACTTTTATGAAAAAGATTTTGTAAAATGATTATTTGATTTAGAAGTATATTTTGATTATCATGATATTCATAGGAAGGAAAAAATTAGACTTATTTCTTGAAAATTAATAGATAATACTTTGGAATGGTGGGTTGTTTATCAAAAAATATGTGGCAAAATTCATTCATGCAAAAAAAAAAGAAAGAATTATTAGTCAATAAATTTTATCATAGTTGTTATGTATTTTATGATTTAAATAAGAAATTAAAAATGTATTATGAGAAGTTAGAAAATTATTCTCATCTCAATTGTATAAGTATTTATGAAAATAAAATTACTTATTGCAACAGCAAAATTCATAAAGATAATTATGATGAAATTCAGCCTATCAAAAGGGAAACTTCTAACTGTAAAAAAAATAAATTAAGTTACTAAATATATGTCAAATGAGGCGAAAGCTTGTAAAATTATTAATATTCAAGAAAATATAAAAAAAAATAATAGTGAAGATTTTGGTAATCCATTTCAAAGTGAAACTCATAATCCACATGTCCAATGATCTTATTGAATTTCAAAAATTTAATTTTATTAAAATTAATAATTTCAATTTTGCTCCATATCAATTAAATTTTCAAATAAAAATTTTATTTAGAAGTTACTCTATAAAGACAGTGGTGTATTCAAAGTATTTATTTATTTGGTATAAAAGATTTTAATTTCAAACTATAAACTCAAGATCAAATTTTATTCAAATGGAAAAAGTATGATGCGGTGATAATTATCTATTTTTATAAATATTTTAATTGTGCTTATCTAATTTTTTTATTTGGATTAGATTTATATAATTTTTTAATTGGATTATATTTATTTTTCTTGTTTTTTAAATAATTCTAGAATAATTATAATTTCTATTTAATAATTTTATTAATTTTTAATTAAATTTAATGTCTTATAAATAGATATATTATATAATAATTTAAAAATATTTTATTATTAATAAAATTTTAATATTATTTTATTTCTGATCAACTCTAAAAATTATTTTCTTTATAAATTGAAGGACTGAGGCATATTTTAGCCTTATTTACCGGCTTCCTCCACTCCATTCCAAACCTTCTCAAATCCCAAAGGTGAGGTCGAAATTAATTAGCTCCCAATTCCCAAATTGAATTGGGAATTCTTAAGTTAAATTCTTATTCTACAACTTATTTAGCATATCTATGCATTGAAGTGGTTAAAATTTATACAGAAGAATATATATAATATTTTTTTATTAATTTTTAATTAATCTGTAAATAATAAATTTGTATTAATATTAAAAATTATGCTTCCTAATTTGTTTTAGTTTCCTCGGCTTTGTTTTAAACCAGAACACTTTCTGACTCTTAAGAAATCGTATAGACGAAACCCCAATATCCTGGGCCAGAGTATGGGCTGTCTTGGCTTGTATATCTTTGGACCACCGGTTGCACTAAAATGAAATACTGTTCTGGTCCTCGAGTTTCAAATTGGAAATATTACACGAATATATTTTTTTATTTTTTTTTAATTTTATTATTATTTTTTGATATATGTTTAATTTATATGTAATATATTTTTAATATATATTTAATATATATCATATTTTTAAAAATGTAATATTTTAAAAAAAATATTTCTAAGTACGTTGTATTTTAAAAAAAAAATTAACTGTAAAAATAAAATATTTTTATTTTTTCCAATGTTTTTTTTAAATTCTTGTCCAATGATGTCTCAACTCTCAACTATAGGCATGTCCATGGTTTCGGAACTATCGGTTCTGGTTCTAAAATCGTTGGTTTCAATTTTTAAAATAAGTAAATCAGAATCGAAATTTTAAAAGGTGATTTTGGTCTGATTTAAAAATCGTCGATTCCGGAACGGTTTCAATTTTTATTCGGATTTAAGTTTTGATTTCAGTTCGATACGGTTTCAATACGATTTAGAACCGAATTTATTAAAAAAAAAAAAGGGGAGGAGTTTGAACTTAATTCTCATGAATAGTCAATAGGCCTGCTTGTATCAAGTCCATCAAACATCAAATTAATGTCAAATATTTAGAATATATAATAAATTCATACACAGTTTTGAATTGAATCGAACCACCAATTCCAGTTTGATTTGAAAATGATAAGAACCGAAATCGAACTTTAGAGTCACGATTTGAAAATAGTTTCAGTTTAATACGATTCGATTTTAATTTAATTCGATTCGATTTCAGTTTGGAACCGGACCGTGGTAATGTCTACTCAACTATTTCATGGCCAATTGAAAAGAATCACGTTTCTTTTCTTTCTTTCTTTTTTAATTATTTAATTAAACAAAATGGAATTTTATTTTAAACATATTCTAAATTATTATTATTTAAAGATAGTACGACGAGTTGGTTATATATAAAGCTTCAAACTATCATTATTGTAGTTATAAAAGTTTCTAGGAATAGAACTGAAGAAACGAAAATAATTGATATAATATATGTAAGTAGTTTACATAATTAATAGTTTATCGAGACATAATCAAATCATATAGATCATATAAATTCATAATTTATTTATTTTTTTCTCGCTGTTCAAAAAAGTAATTTACATAACAATAATAACAAACTACTTACAAGTCAAACTAAATTTATATATTTAGTCTATTTAAGATCAAACTATATATTCATGCAAAAATTAAAGGAGAATAAGAAGAATTTCTCATTTGTAATTTTACTTAATAAATAATTAAACTTTAATCAATAAAATTGAGAGTAAACCCATTTATCAATTGCCCAGTTGCTCCATGGAAATCCTTGGATATATATATATGAGTACAATAATGTTGTCCTCACTCAAATTATTAAGTTTGTCCCACTAAATATATAGTGCTAATTGTCCCATAATCTATTTAATTTTTAAATTATTTATTTATTATATATATAATTTGAGTTAAATTATGAATTATTATTTTGATTTAGTTAATATTAATGATTTTTATAGAAAACAATTGAATTATATCTTTAATTATAAAATTTTTAAGCATATAATCAATATTTTTATATTTACAAATATTTTATTTTAATTTAAAATAAAATAAAAAAAGTTGAATTTCAATCTCCAACGGAGAATACAACAAAATGTATACTCAAAACATGTTAAGCTTAGCTAAAGAACAAGGAACTCAACTATCACATCTAATTCTTAAATAAATAATACAACGAAACATATTTTAACGATAAATATAATTTTATAAATAATAAATTTAGAATTTATTATTTATTTTAATATTAAAAAAAACTAAAAAATAACAAAATAGACATGCACGTGAAAAGACATGTGCCACCACACAACCTAGAACGTGTCCACCACGAATACAAAGATGAACATCTTTTAATTCTTAAGCAGTTGATTTAAATTTTTATTATATATATTTTTTCCTTTGATTTTTAAGTAATGCCATCAACATATTTAAAGGTGAGATTTGATTTAGAAAATTCTATGCATACATATAATTGAATTGTAATTTTCACATTAGTTATGCTTGAATAAATATTTTATTATAAATCAATTAAATAAATATTATATTATTTAAATTTTATCATATTAAATATTTAAAATATTCAAAATTAAACTTAATTTGCTTCAAATTTAGTCAATAAACATATGATTATTCATAATCTTAATAATTATAACAATATAAGGAGTAATTTTCTAATTTCTATTTTTATAGCATTAGATATAATGGTGCAATTTTAACAAAATAGTCATAATATAGTAAAATTTGTAAAATTTGGATACAAATAGTTATTGTTTAAAAAAAAAATCGTGATAAAATTTAAAGACAGTGTTATGTGACAACACAGATTCAATAAAAAAAAATTATTTAATTTATCCGAATTTAATTTTTTATATATATAAAAAAAATTCGATCCATTTTGAATTAATTTCTTGATTTTATCTCATAATGCGTATAGTAAATGAGAGAATTTTGATATGAATTCCAAGCATATACCTCTTATATAATACATTGAATAAAGTTTGTTGGTTCTCAATATTTAAAATCTCTAAAAATTTGGTTTTTCTTGTTTAATTTTTATCAATTGATAGAATCTAACAGAACGAATGATGGGCTATATCTCAACTTCCATACCTAAAATCAATGAAAATTAGAATCTTATCTATTACCTTGCCAAGATTAATTATTTTGTATAGTTGACTTTTTAATTTATGTGTGACGAAACATTTTTACGAACCACAACATACTATGCCAATCATTTTATATAATTGGGTATTTAATATTGATAGTTATTGATAAATGAGTATTTGATAAAATTATTTTTTAAAAAATATTCACATTTTTATAAAAAATATGATAAGTAATTTTAGTTTAAATTTAAAATAAAATAATTTATCTTTTCACTTAATTTATTAAAAACGTATTATAAAGTCAAAATAAAAATATCAAAGTATTTAAAATGATAAGCCTCTCTATGTATTTTAATTATTTAGTTTTAAATATTTTTTATAATAAAAATTATTTATTAATTTTCTTATAATTTTAAATAGAAAATTATAAAAGTTTCTATCTGAAATTTTTAAAAGGTTAATTATAATATATTACATTTTTATATAACCTAAAAAATAATATAAATTTTCAATTTCAATTATATTTTATATAATATGATCAGAAATTTAATGAAATAATAATAAATGAAGTATATTGATGTATACGTCAATTTAATGAAATAATAATAAATAAAGTAAAAAATGGTGTAAATACCTTTTTATTGAATAAAAAATAAATAAAATAAATATTAATTAATATATTTTATCGTTATTTGATTTAGTATATGAAATAAATTTATATACTGAATATAAATAAGAATTTTTTATATTTTACTTTAATTATAATTATAATTAATTATATTTATTTAATTAAAATTGTAAATGAAAAATAAGTCGTTATACACATCTTTCTAACTACTTATTGAACTCAATTATACCATAATTTTCACCAATTAAATCTTCTCAACAGTAGAAAATAATGATATAATTTTGATCAAATAAAGAAAATTGAAATTAATTTTCAAAATTAGAATAAAATAGTCTGTTTTAAAAATTTTGAGTGTAATTGCAATTTAAAAGGTTTTTTTTTCTTTTTTCTTTTTGGCAATTAGGTCTTTCAATAAATAATTCAAGAATAACTTGACTATTCAAGAAAGAAAAAAAAATTATTAGCATGTGCCTTTTCATTTATTTACTAAGAAGATTAAAGTTTATCATATAGTAGAAATGTTTTTTTTTTATATTAATTTTTATTTTTTAATTTAATATATTAAAAATTATTATTTTTTGGTTAATTTTAATTGTTGACAAGAATTCAAACTCAAAATTATTTAGACTAGAATATGATTCTAAAATCACTAAAAAATTAAGTTTTAACATTTTGAGTATGTTATAAATTAATTTTAATAGATAAATCTAAAAGAATTTTTTAGCTATCAATAATTTATATTTTTCTACTTATGAAAGAAAAAAATAATGTAAACA
Source organism: Aleurites moluccanus (assembly GCA_948193065.1). Lineage (NCBI taxonomy): Eukaryota > Viridiplantae > Streptophyta > Magnoliopsida > Malpighiales > Euphorbiaceae > Aleurites > Aleurites moluccanus. The sequence continues at coordinate 15,630 of CANXYC010620506.1, read as the reverse complement.
AAAGAAAAGTAAGACAACTTGTAGTTCTTTGGAATATCCAATTTGTGGTTGCTGCCTGAAATATTAGGTGATAACTTATAAGAGTTTTATTTTTTAAATAATACATCGAGTGTTTGATAAAAAATTTTAATGCAGTTGTTAATTTTTTTTAAAATAAATTTATTTTTTTATTAATTAAAAAAATAATTTCAATCAAATAATGGTTATTTTTTAACATAAAAAGAAAAAATCAATTTTGAATTATTTAGAAAATATATAAATCATAATTTTTGAGGAAAAAAAAATCACGAGCAAAGAGTAGCCCCAGACTCGTATAAATAGATAACGCAGACTTTATATATATATTTTTTTAAAAATATATATATATATATATATAGTTGAATGTTGAGGCCAAAGGGTGGGAGAGGGAGAGGGGCTGTGTGGATGGGACCCACTTTTTAAAAAATATATATATATAGTTGAATGTTGAGGCCAAAGGGTGGGAGAGGCAGAGGGAGAGGGGCTGTGTGGATGGGACCCACTTTTTCTCTCTCTTTTTCTAAAAAGTAGAAACGGAAACGATAAAACTACCCACTCCCATCATTTTGTATTCTCTTTCTATTTCTTTCTCTTCCTCCCAACCTGGCACTCCTCGTCCGTACCCTGTCCCCTTATTCTCTTTCTTCTTTTTCTCTCTCACCTGCTACTGTTTTATCCGGTTTATCCCACACGTGATTATTGCACGTGCAAACACTTCCCCTCTCCCCTACCCTTTCCCCCTTCTCTCTTAACAGCACTATTCTTATTCCCTTCCTTTCTGTGGGGCAACAAATAAAAGTTAGAGAGATAAATTTTGAGGAGAGAGAAACTAAAACTTATATTAAAGAATAAATATTTATTCTTGGTCTTGGTGCTATTTTAGTTATTAGTATTTCGTTTTTTTACACTCTCTTTATCTCTCTTTCTTTCTATTTTCTTGGTGAAATCTGAGCTTCAAAGATTTCACTTCTTGAACTGTTGTGTTTTGGTGAGGTTTTAATCCTTCTTTCTCTTTTCTTTACTTTTCGTTCTTGGGTTTCTTGCTTTTCCGATCAAATCTTTTCTTGCACTGATGAGGATCAGAAAAAGACAGGTGCCGTTTCCTCTCTCATCTGATCTTTCTCCAATAACTCCATCAGATCCCCACTTGAGCCAGTCTCCGGTGGTGCAACTTCAACTAAGAAACAACAATCCACTTCAAAATCTCTTTCAAGAAGACGACACAGCTGCCTATTTTAATAATAACCAGTCTTCGGATCAACCAAATCGACCGATCGGAGCAGCAACTAACCACCACCAAAAGGAGCCCAAAGATTATCCGGTTAGTAGAAAAAACAACAACTAACTTCTTGTTTTTTCAAGAATAATTTAATGGGTACTGCACTTTTAATCAATGTGATGCTAGAGAGGTACTTTTCTTGGTGAATTTTGCACCACAATAAGTCTAATTGAATAGATCCTTTTATAATTTGCTGTTGTGATTCTGCTTTAGGTTTTGTTATTGCAAAAAGATGAGAAAGGAAGAGAAGAAGGTGAAAGGAGCAATGATACCAGGTAAGAAACAAGGCTATAAAGTTAAAATCTAGCTCCTTATCTTCTTTCATGGAATCTTGTAGTAAAAACCAGAAAATAGGTGGAAAAAGGGCAAACCCATAAATTTAATTTTACGAAGACTCTTAGTGGAAATACTGTTTAGGTGTTCTAAAAACCATATATTACCATCCGATCCAATCTCAGTATTTTTTTTTTTTTTTTTTTAGTTCTTTCTATTTTTTGGCTAGCTAATAATAATAAGAGAAGCCCATGCGGTGCATGTTAGCATGGGATGCTGGTCCCCATCTATAATATACGCATCTTGGTCTCTCTCTCTCTCTCTCTCTCTCTCCCTCTCTCTCTCTCTCTATATATATATAAACTTGCACTCGTTTGCATTTTCTTGAATTTTCCATTTTCTTGAATTTCTTTTCTTGATATACTATAAATTTGATGTATATGGTTGTGAATGTTTTGAGTCTGGTTTAGGAGAGGAAATTTCTTGGGTGCAGGAAAAGAAACTATATTTGTTCAAGAATCGAATTCTTCCCATCAAGGTATCTATATATATTGAAAAATTATGTTAATTAAAAAGTGCATTTACAATAATCCAACAAAAAATCACTTCTAAGAAACTTAATTTGGATTGTTGTTTGGTTGCACTATATAACACAGTACTTGGAAGATGGTGTGAGGGAGAGAAAGCATTTCCATTAAAGAAGAGAAGAGGGAACTTCGAAAGATTGGATGAAGAAACAATTAGAAAAGAAAAGAAAATGAAGACGAAAATGAACAAGAAATGTCTACAAGAAAATGAGAATAATCAAGAATTAGAAGAAGATCAGAAAAGTGTAGTTAATGGCAATGCTACTAGTGGTAAAAAGAGGGTTAGAGGTGGTGCACTAATGGAGGGATCGCGGTGCAGTCGTGTAAATGGAAGAGGATGGAGATGTTGCCAACAAACTCTTGTGGGATACTCTCTTTGTGAACATCATTTGGGTAAAGGAAGGCTAAGAAGTATGAACAGCGTTCGAAGCCGATCCATGGCTGGTAAGATCATTTCTCAGACATTATATTCAGAAGATAAAAAGCAAAAACATATGTTATCGGACAATAAACTTGATAATGGTGAGGATGATAAAGAAGAAGGAGAGGATGATAAGCAGCCAGTGACGAACTCAAAGAAGAAGATGAAGCTTGGTTTAGTTAAAGCTCGATCAATAAGTAGCTTGTTGGGGGAAGCAAATTATGGGATTTCAGTAGTAGAGAATAATGAGTAGAGAGCCACTTTTGAACGCAGAATAAGGATCATTTTCATGTTCTTGTTTGAAATGAAGGTTTAAGGCTATAATTATTAATTAATTGTTAAATTACACTTAATGCAACTATTTTTAAGTCTCTTTTTTTTTCTTTCTTTTTTTTGAGAACCTTTATGAATTGAACAAATCCATTCTTGATAATTGAAGTGTATTTCTTAATTATAAATATAATTTTGTTTTCATTGTTGTTAATGTTTTTATTTAGTGCTCTTTATGCTATATCTCAAATTTTTAATTTTTAATCTATTATATATATATATATATATATATTAAAATTGAAATATGAAACTCTTTTTTATATTCATTATTTATATTTATTTTTTTATAAATTTTTATATAATTTTAAATATTAATTAAAATGTTCAAAATAAATATAAAGTAGTTAACAAGATATAATTAAATATAAAAGTTTAGGAATTAAAAAAAAAAATTCGTGGTTCGTTTAATAATTTTATTTAAACAAATTAAATAAAAACATAAATAGAAAATAACATTATAAACAAATAAGTAAAATAAAATAATACTTTTATACATTTCAATTATTTTCATTGTTAAATTTTATTATAATTTTTTTATTTAATATATGAATAATAATATGAATTTTTATATTAGTATATAAAATTAAATTAAAAATATTAAAAGAAAAACGATTTAATATATATAATAAAATATTACTAATTTCTTGAGGAGGAGAATCTAGGGTATGAACTTCTATTTTCAAAGTGTTTTAAAAAATGAGCAAGTCAATCTGTATAAGTGTTAGCTTCTCTATAAATAAGTCTTATTTCCATTGTCCACTCACTCTTGATAAACTTCTTGATGCAATTTACAATACTTGAAAGGTTATTAATTAATCATATTATCTTCATCGAAAATTAGCTTCACCATGCTCGAACTATCTGATTCCACCCACACTTGCCATGCCATAGACTACGTACCTCTGCATATTATTTGATAATTGATATAATGAATCAACAATAAGTTAAAATTTAATATGTTTTATACTTGCACAAGCATATTTAAGTCCATAGTACTCCTGATATATATATTCTTGAACAATTAATAAGTTGAAATTCGACCATTATTCAGCAATTGAATGAAGACTGAAGAGTATATTACTGTTGATAAAATAACTACAAATCTTAATTAACTGTGGTGATTATAAAAAATTGCTTTTAAGATAAATTTAATTGATGTGTTTTACCATTAAAATTTCAAAATGTATAGCTAATAGAATTAAACTATTGTGTTTGCAATAACATCTCAAAGTATGTTTAAGAAATGTTTATGAAACAATATTCAACCTTAATGAGCATCAAACTAATAGAGTTTTTTTTTTTTTTAACAAGAAGCCAATCAATTTTAAGAAGAAGGGCCCTTCCCAAAAACTAGATATACATTATATTGCACTCTCTGACCTCCATAGTGCATAATTTAGTTCATCAGCCAGAGGACGACAGACTTGGGTGGGGTAGGCTGTAGGCTGGTGCATGCAAAACTTTATAGATTGGTGGTTCTAAATATATATATATATTATTTATTTCTTTTGTATTCTGTATGTATATAATAATTTTATGAGCTAGCTTAATGTTATGTTCTTTTCAACATATATAAGTAATAATTTGACTTCATTGTCAATTAATGATGCTATAACAATAATGGTACAATTATTTTAATATTATTCTATTGTTAGATTAATTTAGACATATTAATTAATAAAAAAATATTTATATGAAAATTCATAAGCTCAATCATTTAAAATCAGATATTTATTTCCATATTTTTGTTATATATATATATATATATATATATATATATATATATATATATATATATTTACTAATAATGAAAAAAATATCAAATCAGAAAGATTGAATTTAATATAATCTATAAAAATTAACTCAGTAATAATATTTTATAATAAAAAACTAATATGGTGTCTTTTCCACTTCAATGCAAAATTGGAAATCATAATAATTGAAATTGGTTGATAATGTTTCCATTTCTATGATAATGAAGAGTTGTCTTTTCCTATATACAGTAAAAAATTTATAAATTAATAATATAAATTATATAATAATTTTATATTATTTCAATTTAAATTAATATTTAATTAATAAAATTAATGAGTCAATAAATTAATAATACATATTACATAATAATTTTATATTATTTCAATTTAAATTAATATTTTTTTAATTAATAAAATTAATTGATCTCAACAGTATCAATTTATAATTACTGTATATTTATAAAAGTCGCATGAGATGCCCATGCCTCCTAACAACCATGCTATGTATATAAAATTATGCTTTATAGCTAAGGTTTATGAAAAATATAATGAGAGATCGGTTAAGAGCATCATCAGTCAGTTTTTGTCATAATTAAGTTTGATTAGGGTTGACTATTACAGTGAACTTGATGTCAAGTGCCAAACAAGAATGTCTCCCCATTGTGATAATTAAAGTCTTGCGTGGGGTGGGGTAATACCCAAGAATAACTTCTTTCTTCTTCTTTAAAAAAAAAAAGAGTGATGTATCTATTAAATTTTCTATAAATTAATATTTATTAAATTAATAATCTTTATTATATAATAATTTTTACAGTCTCTATTTAAATTAATAGACTAAATTAATATTTAATTAATTAATATTTTTTTTAATTAATAAAATTTATGAGTCTCAACGATATTAATTTATAAAAATTTTCTTATACTATGTGTGGACTAAATTATTTTTGGAAAAAAGAAGTATGCTTTTTTTTTTTTTTTTTTTTTTATGTTATTATGATATAGGCTTAAGGCCTTGTTCAAGACTTGAAGCATTCAAGAATCAAGAGGTAGTGAATTGCACTACACTATATGATCAAGAAAAGTTGCTTGATTGCATTTGGGCAATTACCTTTAATGTAGAAGTCAGCATTTATAGTTGAACAGTTGTTTTCTCATTTTATGTGGTGTGAGAAGAAAAAAAATATGTTAGCACTTAATTAGATTAATCAAGTTGATTATTCTTATCAATAAAGACTTAGAAATCAATTTGACCTTATCACTAGGTCAAAGCTCAATTGCATTTTACCTTGCTGGAAATTAGGTATCCCTTAGTCAAAAGAGGGAACTTTTCAAGGTTATATAATAGCTGCCCTCTTGAAACATTGGATCTCAACCTCACAAACAAAACAAGGAGAATGCCTACCTAAACCTAATGTGAGGTACAAGTTTATTAAATGCTTACGCATGCTATATCAAAGTGAATACAATTATTATTTGCCTTTTCCGAATGAATGTTTTAGTGTAATTATAAACTAATATTTCTACCATTTTTTTTTTTATAAGAACATAAACTTAACTCAAATATATATCACAAATTCATTAATTAAGAAGGAAAAAAGAGTGAAGAAATAAGAAAATGGACATAACTAAAAATACATAAAAAATATTATCCTACACATTGCTGGAATTAATGGATTAGGGTAGCCTGATCTCTCCTAAAATCTTTAATATATATATATGTGTGAAAATTTTTAATTGATCTTTTAAATTTTTTTAATTTGATCTTTTAATTTACTATTATATTAATTTTGGCCCCCTAATTTCTCTAAAATCTTTAAAATATATGTGTGTAAATTTTTTAATTAACCTCCTATATTTTTTAATTTGTCCTTCAACTTGCTATTATATTAACTTTGGCTCTCTAATAGAATTTTCTAGTTCCGCACTTGATCCTACACGTCAATGAAAAGAAAATCTTTTAGTAAGAATTTCAACATGTGACATGTCAATAAGAAGAAATTAAAATTTTAATTATTTGTCTGAAATAAAATTTATTTTAGTGATCAATTCTAAAAAACATTAAAATTTTATTTTTTTTAGTTGATTACCCTATATGTATAACCCTGAAAAGTTGATTTTAATAAAAAAAAAATATATAAGCAAGTAGGTATTGGATTTAACATAAGCTAATTAGTTTTACACAAATAGATTTTATTATTTGTCCACTTATAAGTTTATATATGTATGAGATGCTAGATTTTAATATGATATCTGAGTTTCATATCTAAACGGATTAGATTCTGAAACTCATGTTCAAACTCTCTGTTATTGTACAGATGATGATGTCAATTCAGATTAAAATTGAAGAACAGATGTTAGTTCGTCCATTTGTGAGTAAGTATCAACTGACTTGTTTTCATTAAGCTACTGATCAAGCTCACTTGCACTTGAGGGGGTGTATTAGGATAAACATCCCACATCAAAAAATAAAAAAATATATATATAAAAAAAACTTATAAGCGAGTGAGTATTATGCCTAGTGTAAACCAATTGATTTTGTACAAGTATATTTCAATACTTATTCATTTATAAATCCAAATATGTATGGCCCATAAACTTTAATAGATTTAATTCACAAAATAAGTTTTATTCATCTAAATTATTAATTATGATTCTTTTTTGGATTTTATATATAGGATGTAATTTATATATTGAAGGTGTATTTTTGAATCCACCTAAAGAAAGATATTTAATTTTGATAAAACATACAAATCAGTCAAAAAAATACTTATAATTATTTAAATTTTTTAAAAAATATATATATAAAAGCAATGATAAGTTTCTTAAGCATTTGATTTTTCTATAGTTGTTTAATTATATTCACAATATGCATGTGGTGTGAATATTAATTAAGTTGGAGGCCAGCAGAAGGTACAAAAGTTAAGCAAATTGGGGGCCTTAAGAAGATGATGGCTTAGAAAAGACAGGCTGGAGAACAGAAAATACAAATGGAAGTGCATTTCAAAATGGAACATTATCTGTTAATAATGATTAAAATCACAATCATTAGACGATTAATTCAACTTTAGCTGTGCTATTGGACCCTTGTGGTTTAAACTATACATATATTATCAAAACATCCCATATTTTAAAGCATCAAGTTTAATTTGTTATAGCACTCGCATTGCTACCAACAGTCTAATATGTTAATACATATTTTTTAGTATCATACTGTATATTTTTTCTTATTTACCTATTCTTATATATCAACCATTCGAATCGAGATATATATTTATTACAGTGTGTGAAAATTAACTCGTAATATTATTTTATTGTAAAAAAATTTGCAAAATTCTTTTTATTGTAGGTTTATAAATTGCAAAACAATTAAATAATTTAATAATAAATTTTTGATATTATAATGAGAATTAAAAAAGAGAACTCTTAATTTTTAAGATCTCAATTTTTAAATCTGTTTTACCATTAAATTATAGTCTCTTCCTATTAATTTATATTAAAGGTTACGTGGCTCCTCAGTAATTAACCTAATAAAACAAAAGAGCTGAGATGCTTTGTATAATTCTATATGAAGTATGCACTCTATGAACAAAGCTAAAATATTAAAAATAGACTTAGTGTGTATATATCACATTCCAATTTGCGTATGCGAGCTGACATAATGGCTGATGTATCACACAGTATGTTTGTATGTTGGCTGCCCCTGCACCAGCTTACATCAATACTTGTTAATTTACCCCCAAAAATGCCATCAATTTATGATTTTTTTTTGTCATCCTCTCCATTGCTAGAAAATAATCTTAATTTTTGTATAAATTTGAATTTCAAATTTTGATTTCAAATTTTATATGCAAATTTATGATTTGAAATCTATAAATTTATAAATTCTTTATTTAGAGAAGATAAAAAATTTGAAATTTTAGATTTTAAATTTTTGAAAAAAAGAAAGATTTTAAATTAAATATGAAGATAGTAAATTTGAAATAAATAGATAAAAAATATTTTAAAATTAAATATTTAAAGAGTTAGATTTTATTAGAGATTTAAATTAACTCCAAATTCAATTAATTTTAATAATTTAATCAAGAAATTTAGTCTAAATTCAAATCTATAATCTAAATATTTATCATCCAAACAAATCATTATTTTATTTTACGCATAAATTAAAAATTTTAATTATTTTTAATTTATTATATTAATTTTATCACTTTTTCTTAAAATATCCTTATATAAAATATTTTTATTATACACTTTTCAATATTTTTTTTTAATATTTATAATAATTAAACTACTCTTATATTTAATTTATATTTATAATTTCAACATAAAAAAGTAAAAATATAATTATATATATGATGATATAAATATGAATTAATAAAAGATATATTTGATAATTATTTATTAAATTAATATTAAAAAAAAGTGAATTATAATTTCAAAACAGAAGAAACAGAATCTTAAATTCTGATTAATGTTGGAAATTTTAATATTAAGACTTTTGGTATAATTTAGATTCAAAATATATTGGTAACATTTGAGTCCATTTTATACACTTCAAACCCCAAAATATAAAAATACTATCAACTAAGGCCTTAACTCTCTATTACGTAATTGATTTTTAAAATTTTTATTTTTTAATATATATTTCATATTTTTTTTTAAGTGTATACTTAACCTTCAATTTTATTCAATTATATTAGTTATTTATTATATTATATATATATTTTTAAAATTATATAATTTCAAATTTAAAAATTATTTACATATTTAATATCTATTTTTAAAGTTATAACAAATTATGAGTGATATCGGTTTAATTTGATCGGTTTGAAAGATTATTATCAAATCAAATCAATATATTCGCTTTCAAAATTTTTAAACTAAATCAAACTGCCATTATAATCAAACTGTCGATTTTAATTAGATTTGATTTGGTGTAAATACCTTCTGTTGTTTCAAATTAAATATTTTTTTTTATAAATCGTCATTATTTTATTATAAATTTAAGAAAAAATACTGATAAAGTATCAGTAAAATTTTTTTTAAAAATAATTCAATATTATATAATCTAAAATTTATTTATTTTATTAATTAACACACCCAAAATATGTATTTTTTTTCTCAAGAATTAGACTATTTTTATTTATTTTTAATTAATTTTTATGGATTATTTTTTTAAAATTTTAAATTAATATTAAGTTAAAAAAAATTATAATTGTATATAAAATAAAATCAAATATATTTAATTATAATAATGGTAAAAAACAATGTATAAATTTATGTATCTAACTTTGGTTTGGTTCGATTTGAAATCGAAAAAAAAAAAATTCAAACCGCAAACTAAATCTAACTTTTAGTTTATTCTATTTTTAAATCAAATCATACCTAATAAATTATTAAATCATCGATTTCGATTTGATTTAATCAGTTCGATCAATTTACCGTCCACCCATATAACAAATAATACTTAAAAAATTAAAAATTATATAAAAAAAAAAATTGCCTTTTTATTTTGACCCCCTGCAATTTATAAATTTTAATTCCACCCCAGTGGGAAAGTCTTGATAGAAATGGGGCTGATATGTAATATACATCTAAAGATCTATTCAAAGAAATTTATCAGATGAAAAAGAAGAAGAAACTGAGGAGTCGGGACGAGGAATATCCATCCCATATAGACTAAGAAACAAAAGGTGCACATTTTTCTAGAAATGCATATCACTCCCTTAATTTATAAATATCAATTAATTTAGGGTTAATATAATTATACTAATATCACTTGTTCATATTATATCCCTCTATTTTTAAAATTATACTAAAACACCTTGCATTTTAATTTCATTAAAATTTAAAATTATTCTATTAAAAAATCTATTAAATCAATATAAAAAATTCATAATACCCCTTATTTACATTTTAATTTTAACTTATTTGTCACCTGATATAAACTCATTCTCTAACTACAACCACACCACCACCACCACCACCACCACCACCACAAAATTCAAAAACTCCATTCAAACTTAAAACCTCTGTAATCATCCAAAAACAAAAGCAATTCACAAACTATCAAACAAACACACCATCCCCACCATTACCAAAAAGTAAATGCAAAAAAAAAAAAAAAAAAAAATAGAATAAATAAAAAAAAACGAAATCAAAGAGAAAAGTGGAATTCGATTTCATTCCATCTTGGATTTTCCTAGAAAAATGTATTGTTTAAAACTTTGAATCAAGACCACCAAAAGAAGAATAAAGATTAGATTGACAGCCATATAAGCACACCTCGTTGACTCTGTACCTGAAATAGATGCACTATGCTACCCAACATGTAACTTTGTCTCCCCTACCCCTTTTTTGGTTATGCCATTACTAATCGCAGGTAACCCTTGGACTGGCCGCCCCTGACCTAATAAGAACGATTATCCTTATGACCAAACAAGGACCAGTTTACTTACTTCTCGAGCGAGAGTTCTCTTCCCAAAGTTCTCCTCCGTTAAGAACCTTTTCAAGGCATGCCCATGAGACTAGTGCTACTCCTTGCCTTCCTTTGCCCATCTGAGATCAAATGACAATCATTTTTTATCCGAAAAGAACTGCAACGCTTAATGATTTAATCACAGCTTATACGCATTCAATTGCTAACATCACACTGGTTATTATTCTAAATATTACAAACTCAAATCCAGAGAATAAACAAACAAAAAAAAAGATTTAACCTCTTGAAGTGATCAGTGAAAACAAGACCGGTGATTCCATTGAAAATCTATAGAAAAATTTGAGAAATTGGAGAAATTTCAAATTTTTAGGGTTAACGAGCAAAGAACAAAGAGAGAGATAGAGAATCGATGCGTCTGTCTTGATTTGAAAATCTTTCTCTTGATAACATTCAAGTATTTCAAATTTCAAATTCTTTTTCTTGATAACATTTCATTTCAGATATTTGAATAAGTAAATTTTATTTTTATACATTATCATTTTATCTTTTAATTTACATCTAACATAATTTTTTTTCTATTTGATATTTATTTTTGTATAAATTATAATATTTTATACTTGTTAAAATATAATTTGAAATAAAAAGAAATGATTTATATTTATTATTTTATAAAAGTATAAGTGAAAAAAAAATAGAATAATTATTATAATTTTTTTAATTTAATTATGTATTGATAATTATAGTGAATTTATTTATTTTAATATTGCTAAGTTATTCTTTTATTTTAAATATGTTGATTTTTTGTTAGAATTAACTATTAATGTGTAGAGAATATTTACAAATAATGATATGTTAATATTTTTCATATATCGAATATACTCATGTAGTAGCAATATCGATAAAAAAATTATAAAAATATTATGAATTAATTTTATATCTTTTGGTTTAATCTCATTTTCTAAAGTGAATGCAGTCATACTTAACTGAATAAAATAACAAGTTGTTAATGAAAATTCATGAAATATATTCTAGTGATTTTATCCCATTCCTTGAAGTGAATGTGACAATTTAAAGGTAAATATATAATAATTATTCTTTTCATAATAATGTTTATTACCACTAAAAGTGGGATAAAATTATACAAAAATAAAAATAGAAAAAGTGAATAAAATTTTTAAAGTAAATATTATCAATATGATATAAAGAAAAATTGGTCACATATTTATTGTATGATAAAATATTTTATTGATGTTTATCGAGCATTGCAAAAAGAGAGAAAAAATATCAAGATAGATTTTATTTCTAACAACGATAACCTTGATTATGATCATATAGATATTGCTCACGTTAATGTGATAGATAATTTTTTTAAAAATATTGAACGAGAGAATTAATTTCGATATATATATTTGATATATATACAAAATATCAAATATTTTTTTTCTTTAAAAATGAGTGAGACAATTGTTTCTGATAAAACAAAAAATAATTGAAAGCTCCAGAAGAGTCAATATATTATCACAAGAGGAATAAAATTTATTATACATAATATGTTATTTTCTTCAAAGTCTCATAAAATTTGTTACGTTTTAAAGATTTTCGCAGTAATAAATATCATATTGAGACGAACCTTTGTGCAACAAGTTTTACTTTGTATTTTACAATTTTATTACTATAACAATGTATGAAAGACTTAATATACACCTAATGCATGTAGTCACAAGTTAACTATATGACTCAATTGATAATAATATTTATATGAAAATCCCTGAAAGATTTAAAATACTATAAAAATATAATTTAAATTCTCGAGAAATTTAGTCAATTAAATTATAAAGATTTTTATACGAATTAAAATAATTTGGCTCATATGGTAAAATTACTTTAGTGAATACTTGTTCAAAGTTGAATATAAAAGTAATACTATAAATATATTTGTATATGAATTTGCTATAATTATTGTATATATTGATGATTTGAATATTATTGAAATTTTTGAAAAACTTTCAAAAGTAACATATTGTTTGAAAAAAGAATTTGAGATGAATTATTTTGAAAAAATAAAACTATGTCTCGATTACAAATTGAACATTTGGCAAAAGAAATTTTTATTTATCAGTTAATTTATACACAAAAAGTTCATTTATAATTTTATATACAAAGCATATTTATTGAATAGTTTAATGGTTGTTCGGTCACTTAATGTAAATAATGATTCTTTTTTGTTAGAGAATATAATGAAGTAATTTTTTATCATGAAGTACCATATCTTATGCAATAGACATACTAATATATTACCAAAAAAATGGTGAAGTTAATGTTCAATAAATTTGTTCAAGTGACAATCTAACAGATTTGTTCACTAATGTATTACCTACTGCAACATTCAAGAAATTAGTTAACAGTATTGAAATGTGACACCTTAAAGATTTTCAGTGATATTGCAAATAGGGAGAGTTTAACATTATACTTTTTTTCTCTTAACCAAAGATTATCTCATTGGTTTTTCCTAGTAAGATTTTTAATGAGACAATGTACTATTTGTAATACGAGAATATTATACTCTTTTTTCTTCATTAGTTTTTTTTTTCACTGAATTTTTACTAGTAAGGTTTAATGAGGCATATTTTTTATAAAGATGGACATCCAGAAGAAGTGTTATAAATATATAGATAAATATGAATATTCATTCATTTATCCCACTACTTATAAGTTTTTATATTTAAATTTAATTTTATTACACCATTTATATTGTAATTTATGGTGGGTTTATATATTGTAACATATGATGGAGATGAACCATATAAATTGAAATTCATATTACTTTGTAATACACACCAATAAAATAACAGAAAACTTTCTTTTTTACATTCTTATTATTGTTTTTATTTTTATTTTTATTTTTATCATTATTTTGTTTATTTTTCATAGCATTACCCACTTTCTTTTTTTTAGTATTGAGAGGAAAAATTGATTATTGATCTATTGTCTATAAAAATATGCACTTATTTACCTATATTTTAGAATTTATTAATTTATTTTATTTTAATAAATTAGAAACTCTCAAATATTATGAATCAAAAGTTTATTGATATGTCAGAATTCTCAATTTTAATTCATTTAATTTATTTTAAAATTTATTTATTTAATATTATTTGAATTTTTCTTTTTTTATAAAAGTGTTTTTAGGACATTATTAAAAGGATTGAATTAAATAATTAATAAATTTTAAAAAATAATAATTTAAATGATACTTTTATTTTTTTAAAAGATAAAATACATTAATTTTATTTTTTAAAGCTAGAAAGACATTTTAAATGAATTTTTTTTTATTCATTAGTATAACTATTTAAATAAAAGTAATTCTTTTTCAGCCAAATACATATTTTTGCATCTCTAAACTTGTCACGATTAGATATTTTGCCCCCATAAATTTTAAAATTAATCAATTTAATATTTGAATTTCACAAATTTTTGAATACCTAAATATCTAGAAGTGGAGTGCGTACGTTTCACACACGTGCTGAGATGGATAAAAATCAAGTTTTAAAGCGATGATCGGTAATGACAGAAAAGAAAAAAGTTTTTTTGAAATGTTTTGATGTATGAGATTCTATTTACAAAGAAAGAAAAGGTTGTAGATGGATGCTGATCATGTAAAGTTAAGCGAATTTTGTTAAGAAAAATAGAGAGCTCAAAGAAGCAATAACACTACCATCTAAAAAAAATACAGAGTGTTCATCATCAAGTTCTTTTCTTTTTCTCTAACATACAAAAGCAACCATCCAAAATCAACAAAAAGAGAGCCCAAAGAAGCAATAACGCATAAATGAATAGAGAATAATCAAAAGGCTAACCTTTTGCAATTCCAAGAAATCCTAAAGTAAACTCTGATATTTCAATCTAAATCTAACTTTCTCATTAATGAAATCTACAGCAACCTTTTTAACACATTTCCAGCCAATTTATTTTGTAGGACAAAATACTAAAGATTGATCAAATTTTATAAACCCATTCTTAAATAATCAATCAAAATTGTATCTTTTTCATGCCAATTTCCAAATAAACCTCAATTATAATATGAAAATAAAAAAAATAATAACAATAACTTTCAGAAAGTAAGAAAATAAAGAGAGGGAATTGATGAGAACCCATTATAAAATCTGCTCATCTTCATTTTCTTCTCCGTGGAGGCTAAGCAAAAGAAAGCAAAAAACCAGTAAACTTGGTGTTGGAGATATGAGCCACTGAAAGTGAATTCAAAGGCACAAAATTGAAGAACAATCAAGCAAACAACAATAACTTTAATAAACAGAAAATCAGAAGCTCAAAAACATATATTGAGGAGAGATTCTCCATTGCTAGAATGAATAATTACATTAGATGTGACTCAGAATAAATAGGGAAGCTACCAACGGCTACATAATAAAAAGATAAACTAAAGCTGATTTCCAGCTATTTTATTTCCTAAAATCATGAAACTACTAACTGACTCAGCTATTTTCCAGATTGACCAATTGTAGAATCACAAT